>CAUYTI010113544.1:0-10689 GCA_963575145.1 Galago senegalensis | reverse complement strand
GATGCAAAGAGCAAGAGGTTGGTTTATTGCCGACGCGTCGGGGTTCCTCAGCAGCTAGGGAAGGAACCCCGAGAGGCTGTTACAGGCTGCTTATAAAGCTAAGATTACACGCAGGTGGGGTGAGGGTGATAGGGGCATGAGGCAGTTTGTGATTGGGGGATTTAAGGCTCGCGGAGTTGCTGGGCATTCTTTGCTTGAGAAATTTTTTAAAGCGGTTACTTTCGGCGCTGGTATGAGAAAGTAGGGAGGGGCTGGGAACTGCCTCCAGGTCTTAGGGCCCGATATGCGGTTAAGATTGCATGAGAAAGTAGGGAGGGGCTGGGAACTGCCTCCAGGTCTTAAGGCCCGATATGCGGTTGAGAGTGCATGAGAAAGTAAGGAGGGGCTAAGAATGTGTGTAAAAAAGTGTCTATTGTCCTTGATCTACATAACTTCGTCTGGTTTTGCTTTGCTTTACAATACTAGTTAAGGAGAATAAGGAATTAGGATAAAAACAGTATCGTCTGTTGTTCTAGTTTTTCCATAAGTCCAAAGTACGGATGCTTATGTGCATTTTTATGGTTTTTAAAATTGAGTCAAATTTTGTCTTAAAATTAAACATATTAACCATATTAAATGCACTACTGTACTCTCCTAAGACCCACAGACTGCCCATTTGCGATTATAGCCTCACGCCCTTCCAGTTCTCACACCATAGTAAGACAGCCATGTAGGGCCCAGGGCCATGATCTGTGTCTTTCTACGTTGCACAGTGATAAAGTATGATTTATAAAACAGGTGCTTAAGGGGGACCTCAACAAACTCAAGCTTGTAACTTACAATCATATACACTGGGGAATAGTTCAGGAAACAGACAAATAATGTGGCATAAGCTAGTGATAAAATATTATTTATAACTATATCCTGCTTTCTAGTTTACAAGGTATTTTTACATATACTATATCATTGAAGGCCCCAGTAAATTCCAAAAATAGGCTGAAAGGTATTATTGATACCATTAATGGTGGTAGGGGGCTAGAGGAGAGGGAAGAAAAGGAAAAGAGATGAATGGGTATGAATGCTGGCTGGGAGGTTATGACTTGTCAGTATCAACTTATAAATAAGGACTGGGAAGAACGACTCATTGTTTTTTAAAAAAAGGGCATGATTTTATGCTATCACTTATAGAAAGCACAATAAAATCAGTGGATTTTTTTCCCCACTAAAAATACTTAAGACAAACATATTGAATTCAATAGACTACAATGGCTGTGGTGAGGGCGCAGGGGGCAAGAAGAAAGTAACAAAAGATTTCGTTTCTTGCAAAATGTACTCATGCTTTGAAGAACCAATGTCAACACCTAAATCTATTTCATGGAAAGGATTCAATTTTTTTTTCCCTTAACTTCTAACTGTAATAAAGGCATAGGGTAATATTTTAGATCAATATAAAAAAGCATTTAAAATAAAGAACTATTCTCATAAAATAACGTAACATTGTGGGGTGGAGGGGGAAAGAGGGGGACTGGTGTGCTCTCACCTAAGAAGAGCTTTAGGTCTCAACCTTCCTAATGCTGCAATGTATTTTCATTGTTAAAAAGGGGTCACAACCCACAGGTTGAGAACCTCTGCCTAACAGGCATAATGTCCTAGATGAAGGTCTCAACTGCAACTTGGACGTCATCTAACACACACAATGTATCCTAACCATTTATACATTCATATTAATTTGAAATAAAAAATGGAACACCAGGAGTCTGGCTATTGTGTTCTAGAACCAGCATGGTATGTGGCCTGCGTCAGGCAACAATCATTTGAGACCTGGTTGCCTCTTTTTAAAATGACTATAGTAACACCTACGTGTAAAAAGGGAGTTGGGTATGTAAATAAGAACTTTCTACAAATTGCCAAGCCTCTACAGACATACGTGTAAGGTAAGGTAGGCTAACATGATTCAAAGATCTATAAACACATGCAAAATATTTTTTCTTAAATTTAAAACTCTTATTTTGGAGTTCATAGATCTTATGTCACCTTGCCAACCTCACTCATTCCCTGCCATGTCTTACCCAAAATACCTTATATAGGTATTAAACATATACATATATATAATATATAAATCCTATAGCCATAGGTGCTTTCTATCTGAAAGCTAAGAGACCCCCCAGATTGTATATTCCTAGAATTAAGAATTAGGTCAAATTTAGCGCCTATAGTCCCAGCTACTTTGGAGGCTGAGGCAAGAGAATTGCTTAAGCCCAAGAATTGGAGGTTGCTGTGAGTGGTGACCCCATAGCACTCTACCAAGGGCAACATAGTGAGACTCAAAAAAAAGAAAGAAAAAAAAAAGAATTAGATCAAATTTAGTTCAAAATCTGATCCACAAAGCTCACCCACTCTGATTCTATTTCCCCAACCAGAAAGCTGAGATCCTAAGGCCTACTTCAGAAGTTGTTTTATAGGCAGATGAGGGATGCAAAACACAGATTAGAGCCTAGAATGAAAAAGTTACCCTATAAATGAAACTTGTCACTTTTGGTTTTGATACAATCACTGTTTTTCTGTGACTATCATTAGGAAACTATCACATGCTGAGTGTGGTGGCTTACACCTGTAATCCCAGCACCATGGAATATTCAAGCAGTAGAATCACTTGAGCCCAAAGGGTTGTGACTACAGGGAGCTAAGCTTCCACTGCACTCCAGCCTGGGAGACAGAATAAAAGCTTGTCTTGGCAGGAGGAAGAAAGAAAATAAATTAACCAAAAACTGCTCTAGCTAGAGATTTTTCTCCAATCATATGGACCAGTTCACTCTTGGTCATTCCTTGCTGTGTAGTCTTATATACAGTCAAGAGTGTGTGCCCTGTGGTCAGGGTAGCAATCCCCAAGCTTCTTCAGGGCATGAATCATTCATTCAGTAATGACTGATATTTTCTATGACAGGTATTTTTCTCGGACCCATGACTCTCAGACAGACTGGCTCCCTCTGCTCTCATGAAACCTACATTCTTTTTTTAAAAAAATTTTTTGTTGTTGCATTTTTTTTTTTTTTGACAAGGGCTGGGTTTGAACCCACCACCGCTGGTATAGGGGGCCGGCGCCCTACTCCTTTGAGCCACAGGCACCACCCATGAAACCTACATTCTGAGGGGAGGCATCCTATCAACAGGTATATACAGCAGAGGGTACAGATGAAATAACCAGGGGATAAGATGGGGTGACTCAGCAAGGGAAAGACAGGGCAGCATTAGATAGACCAGCGAGGAAGGGCCTTTGAAGATAAAGCCTGAGGACTGGAGGAGCAGCTGCAGACAGACCAGAGTGGGGAAAGCAGTGCAGGGACAGGAAGCCCAGGTTAAAATGCGCTGGAGGAAGAACCCACCTCGTATCTTTGAGGGACAGCAGGAAGTCCTGGGGAGCCACATCAGGGGTGGAAATATATTAAGTGCAATTGGAGAGGAAGGGTGGGTCCACATCTCACAGCACTTTAAGGATGTGCCTGTGACTTCACCAAGACTTTTATCATTTCCTAGTGACTGAAGAATGCTTTTTCTTTTGCAACATGATTTCATCTGGATCATCCTTGCCTTAGCTGCTTATAAGAAGATACTGGGTGTTGTTCCCACATTCCCATTCCTCCAGTCATCTGAAGAGGAATGGCAGGTGAGGAACGCATGACCCCTTTCAAAGTCCTCTCCTTCCAGCTCCCACTGTCGCACTCAGCCCAACTTTGACAGCCCAGGAGGATTTCCTCAGCCCGTATTCCACTTCACTTCTCTCTGGCATTTGAGAAGTTGGCTCCATTGCCCAAGGGAGACCTTTTAGGAGAGGTTTCCATAGAAACCAAAACTTTCTCTCTGGCAGCTCATGTAGTTTATCCCTTTATTTTAAAATACATTATTATTATTATTTCTTTCAATCAGCTTTTGGGCTTTTGCTTCCTTCGGTTTGAATAACAATTCCCTAGGAATGTGGGCTTTCTCATTCTCCATTCCACAATCCCCCCAATTGTGCTTCCATGACTGATAGACTTATAGAAGCTTTACTGCCATAATTACCACTCAGATTAATATTCACACTGTCCCTGAGCACCCTGGGACGGTTAGCCTCTGACACTAGTCTATTGCAGCACTGACACAGTGCTCGTTCAGCCTGTCTCATTTCTCTCTTTCCACAGCCTCCTTTTGTGGCACCGACCTCCTATTCTGGATGGCCACACCTGAATCTGAAGCCATTTGCACCTTCCTTCTCCTTCATACATGCTTAGGTCTTACCCCCTTTGGGCACCTTAAGCATCATTTCTTTGAGATTCCTATTTCATATCCATTCTTAATTTACATGAAGTAGTAGTTCCCAACGTGGACATTACCCTGGCCTCCCGGGACTGGGTTGGATTCATTTGTTACAGTTTCCTCATAACACTTCTCCAAATTCTAGTAAAATTATTGTTTTGATGGTTGTATGTTTAATGTGTATCTCTTTGTATTAAGATGTAAACTCCGTGAGGAATTGTGTCTCTATCACATCTAGCAGTGTTGTCTGAAATTAAAAATAAGATTGCTATATGAGGGAAATAGTAAGTCCAAGAAAGAAAGAGGAATCAAATAGCTAAATAAATTCTTCTTTGTGTATTCAGGAGCAAAACTTGTTTTTCTCAAGGTAACAAGAACATATAGGCAGTCCCCGGGTTATGAACAAGGGAGGTCCTGTAAGGTTGTTCCTAAATGGAATTTGTATGTAAGTTGGAACAGACACATTTGTCTATTACCTATAATAGAGTCCATTCGTGAGAGTTGTACATACGTCAGATGTTTGTAATTCTAGGACTGCCTGTATGTCACCGGTTGTAAAACAACTGAGCAAAATAAACATCCTGCAGTTTTAATGAAGTTACGTTCAACAGGGAGTAGGTCAAAGCAGAAGAAAAGCAGATTCAAGAACTGGACATGGTGGTTTTCAGTAGGAATAATACACCTCTCCACCTCCTCAGTACTATGTATGCATAAGGTGACCAGATTTTAACATTGGTAAAGTGGGACACCATTGATCAGGGGTGGGGCGGAAGAGGGGTGTGTTCTTGATTAAAAATTTAGTCTATATGGAGCAACAAAAATTTTCATAAAACGCAAAAATAGTATTGTAATTCTTTTTAATTTCAACATAAGTACAATTTACAAATATAATACATTAAAAAAAATACATATAGGGCGGTGCCTGTGGCTCAAAGCAGTAGGGCACCAGTCCACTTGGGCAACCTTGCCCAGGAGGGAAGTAGGGAGTTTACATTAGCCTTTTCATTTCCAAATGAAGTTACATTAACCTCTTCATTCCCTAATGGAGTTACATTAACCTTTTTAGCAGCTGGAAATCGTATATTCTCTTCCCATTGTCCTGCCCTTCCCTAGATTGATGTGCATTCTTTCCAAAAATCAAGACTTTTTCAAAACGCCTCGGGACAAATTGTTAAAAATTGTGACTGTCCCGCCAAAAGCAGGACGTCTGGTCACCTTATGTATATACATCGAGCAACAGGTGAGTAGAATTATGAACCTGGGCCAGAATTCTTATTCAATATTGAAAGAGAGTGGAAGAGAAGTGCAGACAAAAGACAAAAAGAGAAAGAAGCTGAAAGGCAGAAGAAATACTAAGGAAATGAGGCCATGCCCAAGGAGGAAGCAAAGAGAAGGAAAGGGACCCAGGTGGAAACTCCAAGTCCACCATGGAGTGGGAGAGGAGAAAGGTAATACAGAAGGGCTGTGAGGAGAGGCCTGGAGAAGAGATCCAACTGTGCTTTCAGGAGCACAGAACTGACAATTTTCAATTCTTTTCGAAGCAAATGGATCATCCGGGCTAGATACTAGCCTTGAGGTTGATGTGTGAGGTGATTTCATTAAGCCTGTGGGTCATGTCTACTTGTAAGAGTTAGGGTTTATTGACTCCATTAAGTATGCTGGGTGCCTTAGACACATTGATGTACTAAGTCCTCACAAGAAGATCTTATCAATGGAGATACAGGCTCAGAAAGTTTTCAGCACTTGTTGAAAGTCACTCAGCTAAAATGAAGCATATCATGACTCTGACTCTAAGCTGAGCTCTGTCCATAATGCTACACTGGCTTGGCTCATAAACGGGACTTCAAAAAAATAAATATACACATACCTGTAAACAAAAGATGACTGTCATTCTGTAACACAATGGATGGGAATGTGGGGATGAGAGGAGCACCCCCCCACACCACCACCACCCCTGTGTGTATGTGTGGCACTCGCTGAGCTTTCCAATAATGGAAAAGCTGCTCAGGTGGGGAGGTAAATTTTCCCTGAGGAAGTAACTCCTCTTTGGGGGATTCAACCTGATGTTCTTTTTAAAGAAAATCTGATCATGTTATTCATCTGCCTAACATCTTGCAGTGAGTGATTCCCCACTGCACTTAGAGTAAGTAAGACTCAAAGTCCTCACCACAGCCTGCAGGAGTCAGCATCACCTCGTCCATCCCTGCCCAGCTCTGCAGCCATCTCTGTCCTCAGCTCCCAGCTTCTGAGCCCTCTTGAGCTCTGTGATCTTCCTCTTCCCGTTCACCATCCGAAGAACTTTACATAAGACAATCTGCCTTCACAGAAGGTTCTACTTTCCACTCTTCCCCTGGCCTCAGGTGACTCTGGTCTTCAGAAAAGCCTTCTCAGATCTCATGACATAACTCAGGCCCCCACTTTCCTCTTTCCTGTAGCACCCAGCACCTTGCCTTCATAATATATGACATTAACTGTGCATTAATCATCATATGATGATTTGGTTAATGCCTGCCTATCTCAATACACAGTAGACTCCAGGAGGGCAGGGAGTGTGTCTCTTGTTCCCAGGGTATTCCAACCCATTGTATAGTATCTAAGACGTGGAGTTATAAAAACTCAATTTCACTGCTATTGTTGCTGTTGGTCATTAAAGTGATTTGTATTTAAGAATATTGTCACAGAAATATTCAAAATGAATGAGGTTGTAAGATGACCACTGAGGAAATTCCAGTTGTGGCCATGACCTAAGCTTTTAAACTTTACTTATAATTTTACTTCCTACAGGAGTAACTTATTCATAAATAGTGAGCATTATCTGGGCAAAAATGGAAACTGTCCCCCACTGAGCACCCCACCACCATCACACACGCATACCGTCTCCACAACCGCCTTTTCCCCCTACCTCGTGGGTTTCTTATACTTTTGTTTTCATGTTTGTTTTACATGTAGTCCTCCTTTGTTCCAAACACCCCAGAAAGCCGAATGCTATAGAAACCAGGTCCTCAGCTACCATGAGGGAAATGAAAAAGATGATGAATCACTAACAGAATTAGCATGAAAACAATCTCTGAGCCAGGCTGGGCCCAGGTCCGCTCAGAGTCATCAAGACATTTCTGCACAAACGATTGTAATATAACCACCCTTGGATTTTTCATGTGGAGCCCAAGTCGGAAACCTGAATTTCAGGAAAACAAAGAATCTGTTATTATGCAAATAATTTTAGACACTAAAAAGGAGAGGAAATGAAAAGATAAGCAAACATAGACTGCACAATGCCACCTGCTTCTAAAATAGTTCCCTCTCGAAGTTTTAATAGGTGTCAGCTCATCTGAAACAAAGGTCTCTAATCACACAGAAAGTGTTTTACACAAATGACTTCATTTTCTATTTTGATAACTCTTCCAATGGTGTGATTGTGCTTTCAGAGAAAAGAATAACAGGAGACCTTGAATGTTTTCCTTGTATTGGGAGAAATTTCCACCTCCTCTGCCAAATAAGTAATGGTCCATCGTGCTCCATGCTTATTCATCCAGCACTGGTTCCGTGGCAGGCTCAGTGCTTGACACTGGGGGATAAAGCATGGAATGGATACTGAGGAGGCTTGTCTTCCTGGAATCAGCAGGCTTGGACAGGTATAAACCTATATGCAGCCCTTTCACCCCAAAGATGTTTGCTTTGCTATTAAAATACCACATCATGGCACTTTATGTTTCATAAATTTCTTCCCCATACACAACTTATTATCATTGTCTCAACAACCCTGAATGGCCAGCAGGAGCATTACAATTTTTTTTTTCCTGGGCAGCACCTGTGGCTCAGTGAGTACGGCGCTGGCCCCATATACTGACGGTGGCAGGTTCAAACCTGGCCCTGGCCAAACTGCAACAAAAAAATACCTGGGTGTTGTGGTGGGTGCCTGTCATTTCAGTTACTTGGGAGACTGAGGCAAGAGAATTGTCTAACCCAGGAGCTGGAAGTTGCTGTGAGCTGTGATGCCATAGCATTCTACCAAGGGCAACAAAGTGAGACTTTGTCTCTAAAAAAAATTTTTTTTCCTTTTTATAAAATGAAATGAGCATTAAGAATTTTTTTCTCTTTTTTATAAAATGAAATGACTCAGTGCCTGTGGCTCACTGAGTAGACACCAGCCACATATACTGAGGTTGGCGTGTTGAAGCCTGGCCCAAGCCTGCTAGACAACAGTGACAACCACAACCAAAAAATAGCCAGGCATTGTGGCAGGTGCCTATAGTCACAGCTACTTGGGTGGCTGAGGCAAGAGAATTGCTTAAGTCCAAGAGTTTGAGGTTGCTGTGAGCCCTGATGCCATGACACTCTACCAAGGGTGACATAGTGAAACTGTCTCAAAAAAAAAAAAAAATGAGGCTTATATGATTGGCCACAAATGTTCTTGTAATGACAGCATTAGCAACAAAACACAGCAATGTTTAATAAGCAGTATATCAGGCAGTGCCTGTGGCTCAGTGAGTAGGGCACTGGCCCCATGTACTGAGGGTGGTGTGTTCAAACCCGGCCCCAGCCAAACAGCAAGGAAAAAATAGCCAGGCATGGTGGTGGGGGCCTGTAGTCCTAGCTACTCGGGAGGCCGATGAAAGAGAATTTCCTAAGCCCATGAGTTGGAGGTTGCTGTGAGCAGTGTGACACCACGGCACTATACCAACATGACAAAGAGAGACTGTCTCTACAAAAAAAAAAAAAAATAGCATTTATAAAGGCTAAGAATTTACATGCATTTTCATAGTTAATTTTTGCAAGAAACCTATGATTATACAGTTAAAAGTCTTAACATAATAATTAAGAAAGTGCAGTGAAGGCTATGTTAACCAGTTTGATGAAAGTATTTCAAATTGTATAGAAAGCCAGCACATTGTACCCCATAAATGCATTAAGGTTCACAGCTATGATTTAATAAAAATTTTTTAAAATGGCACAACTGAGGGTCAGAGTCTGAGTTATTCACTTAAAGAGTTGCACCCAAACATCATGACCTTAGAGCTGATAGTCAACAGCAATGTGTTGTCCAGATAACATAAATTGTTCATATTCTTTATTTCAGTTGGAATAACCATCATTATGATCAATTTGGAAATAGAGAAAGTAAGGCCTGTAGAGTTTAAAAGCCACATTCAAAGTCATACTGTCTAAGGTGTTCAAGTTAAACTAACATTTACATTTCTAAGTTGTGAAATCCAACTCACTTTTCTACATGGCCAAGTGTAGAGGACACCAAGAACCAGACAACCTCTGAGCAAGATGATTTGTGGCTGGGGAGCAGACCCTCAGGCAATTACTTCATTCACAGGTGTTCGTTGGGGAGAAAGAGCCCGAGCCCATGATGATCCTTAGGCACACGGTCATTGTCTAATACTCCCCTCACCTGTCTTGTACTGTCTCAATAAAAGGCTACCGTGGAGGTTGCTTGGGGCTACCCTGCAGTCAAGGTTAGCCTGCCCTCCAACAAGCTTGTACTTCTAATCCGCAACACACCTGGCTCCTTCCTGTGGCCATTGAGACCAGGGCCATAGGGGCTGTGATAGCCAAGGGTCTCACTTCAACACAACCCAAAGAAAGATGATGTTTTGAGAGATTATCTGGTATAAACTTCTACTTCAAGGTGAAATGAGGGGTTTTCTCATACTGGACCCAGACTTGGTCATTATGGCTGGGTGTATGCAAGGACTTAAATAGAACATTCAGTGTTGGACGGCCTAGGGCTCTCTAACAGCTTATTAATACTGGAGTCCCTATTCTAAATGAAATTTTTTCTTGCTATGTCAAAGTTTACTCATCTAAAGAGACTGACTTGTTTCTTTCCTCCAAAGAAGAATGCTAAGGGAGCAATTCTCATTGGTAAGAGGGTAGAATAATAGTAGGTACATTTGGGTATAATCTAAGGTTCATGAAAGAAAATAGAGTAATAAGTTGAAAAGATGAAGGCCAAGTCACCCATTAATTTAAAAAAATGCAAACTCATTTAGTACTTTCTATATTATCACTGTTATACTTAGCCCTGGAGATCCAAGATGAACACAACAGCCATAGTTCTTGGCCCATATAATGTAATAGATAGTGAGTCAGAGGGCTTAGAGAACTTATACATTTGTTTTTCTTCAGATTCTAGAAAGCTACTGAAGGTTTACAGGAGGAGAATGATATAATCCTAGCTGTTTTTCTTTTCTTTCTTTTTTTTTTATTGAATGTTAACTATGTACATTGATACTCTTCTGGGGTACAGTGTGGGGTTATCACATGCATTCTGAAATACTTCCATCAAACTGGTCAACACAGCCTTCATGTCATTTTCCCAGTTATTGCTTTAAAATGTTCACATTCTACTACCACATTTTCTTTATCCATTCATTGATGGACATTTAGATTGATTCCATATCTCAGCTA
>CAUYTI010113541.1:0-10008 GCA_963575145.1 Galago senegalensis | reverse complement strand
CCTTCTCCTGCCTGATTGCAATAGTTAAGACTTCCATGACAAAGTTAAATAGCAGTGGAAACAATGGATAACCTTGCCTGATTCCTGATCTGAGTGGAAATGTTTTCAGTTTTACTCCATTCAATATGATATTGGCTGTGGGTTTGCTGTAGATGGCCTCTATCAGTTTAAGAAATGTCCCTTCTACATCTATTTTCTTGAATGTTCTGATCATGAAGATCATGAAAGGATGCTGGATATTATCAAAAGATTTCTCTGCATCAGTTGAGAGATTCATATGGTCTTTGTTTTTTGCTTTCTTTTTTTTTTGTTGAATTTTTTTTATTTTTTATATTAATGCAATCATGGGGTACAGTGGGGTGTTTTCACATACAATTTTAAATACTTTTATCAAACTGGTTAACATAGCCTCCATGTCATTTTCCTAGTTACTGTGTCAAGTTGTATATATTCCACATTTAGAAAGATTCACTTGTACCCTTGTAAGATAAACTATAGAGGTGAACCCTCGAATCACCCTCCCTCCACCCAGCCATCCACCACGCCTCCCCTACCCCTCCCCATATTCTTAGGTTATAATTAGGTTATAGCTTTCACATGAAAGCTGTAAATTAGTTTCATAATAGGGCTATGTATATTGGATACTTTTCCTCCATTCCTGAGATACATTACTAAGAAGAACATTTTCCAGCTCCATCCATGTAAATGTGAAGGAGATAAAGTCTCCATCTTTCTTTAAGGCTGCATAATATTCCATGATATACATATACCACAATTTCTTGATCCATTCATGGATTGATGGGCACTTGGGCTTCTCCCATGATTTAGCAATTATGAATTGGGCTGCAATAAACATCCTGGTACAAATATCTCTGTTTAATGTGACTTATGGTCTTCTGGATATACACCTAATAAAGGAATTGCAGGATCAAATGGCAGGTCTAATTTTAGTTCTCCAAGTGTTCTCCAGATGTCTTTCCAAAAGGAACATATTAGTTTACATTCCCACCAGCAGTGTAGAAGTGTTCCCTTTTCTCCACATCCACGCCAGCATCTCTGGTTTTGGGATTTTGTGATATGGGCTAATCTTACTGGAGTTAGATGATATCTCAAAGAGTTTTGATTTGCATTTCTCTGATGATTAAGGATGGTGAGCATTTTTTCATATATCTGTAGGACATGCACCTGTCTTCTTTAGAGATCACTTGATCTTTTCTTGCTGATACAGTTGATTTCTATATGGATAATGGTTGTTAAACCTTTGTCAGAGACATAACCTGCAAATATCTTCTCCCGGTCTGAGGGTTGTCTGCTTGCTCTACTTACTGTGGTGTTGGCTGTGCAGAAGCTTTTTAGTTTGATCAGGTCCTGATAGTGTATGTTTGATGTTGCTTCAATTGCCCAGGGTGTCCTCCTCATGACATTTTCACCCAGGCCAATATCTTCAATTGTTTCCCTAACATTTTCTTCTAGTATTTTTATAGTTTCATGTCTTAAGTTAAATCTTTAATCCAGTGAGAGTCTATCTTAGTTAGTGGTAAAAGGTGTGGGTTCAATTTCAGTCTTCTTCAAGTCACCAGCCAGTTCACCCAGCACCATTTGTTAAATAGGGAATCTTTTTCCCACTGAAAATTTTTAATTGGCTTGTCAAAGATCAGGTAATGGTAAGTAGCTGGGTTCATATCTTGGTTCTCTTTTCTGTTCCATACATCTACCTCTCTGTTTTTGTGCCAATACCATGCTGTTTTGGTCACTATGGATTTATAATATAGTCTGATGTCTGGTAGCATGATTCCTCCTGCTTTGTTTTTATTTCTGAGTTATGTCTTGGCTATTCGAGGTTTTTTTTTTCTGATTCCATATTTTATCCCAAGAATATGGGGAAAGAGGAGAGGGAGGGGAGGAGAGGGGGAGGATGGGTGGAGGGAGGGTGATTGGTGGGATCACACTTATGGTTCATCCTGTAAGGGTATGTGTGAATCTTTCTAAATGTAGAATATAAGTGTCTTAATACAATAACTAAGAAAATGACATGAAGGCTATATCAACCAGTTGGATGAAAGTATTTCAAATTGTATATAGAAACAGCACACTGTACCCATGATAGTATTAATGTACACAGCTATGATTTAATAAAAGAAAAAAAGAAACGAATAGAGAAGCAAGAATCCAATGTACTTCTATTATGAAGGCAGTAGATGAGCTAATACAAGGAGGGTGGGTAGGGGAATGAGAAAGTGGGGAGAGGGGAGAAAGGAGAGGAATGGGGGATCACGGTATGGCATACCTCTTGGGGGCAGGAAACAATTACAAGAGGGACTTTATTTACCAATCAGTGTAATCTAATTCTTCATACCCTCAACGAATCCCAAACAACAAAAAAAAGAAAATTGCAGAAGTAAATAATTCACAAATTTTAAGTGATGCACAGTTCTGAGTAGCGCGATAAAATCTCACACCATCCCACACTGTCCCACCGGGACGTGAATCATCTTTGTCCAGTGCATCCACACTGTCTAGTCTACACCATCCGCCCATGAGTCACTCAGTAGTAACTGAGTGATCAGTATAAAACTAAGTCTCTCTCTCTATATATATACACACACACACACACACACACATATATGTGCTTGGTACTAACTGAAGCCTCAGGAGTCTGCTGGGAGTCTTAGAACCTACCTCCCCTCCCCAAGAATAGAAAGAGGTGACTGTAAATGTCATCCCTCCATGTGCATTCTCCTAAATATGCAACATGACATGAGATTCATGCTACTACAAGTCGCACTGGTTTACCCATTTTTCACTGAAGTGTGAGATGTCTTGTTATGAGTGCACCACACTTTATTTTTGTTCTTATGGCTGTTGTACATTCAGATGGAGGCTCTTGCCTTTACAAATGTCCCTGCAAACCCTCCTATATTTGCTTTTTGTGCCCATAGGCAAGGGCTTCTCCACAGTATAAACCTACAAGAGGACAGCCTGGGTCCTGGGGGTACATATAGCCACAATGCCCCCACTGATGACTATTTACCAAAGTGACGGGGTCAATTTACACTTCCACAAGCAGTATATAAGTTTCTGTTACACTACAGTCTTGACTTATCTTGATAGTATTAGATAAAAAGGTTTTTTTGGTCAATCGGTCAGATTTAAAATGATATTTCTCTAATTTGCTAATGAGTTTGAATATCTGTCACACGTTCAACATTTATGATTCCTTTGTGGAGAAAGTCCTACTCCTGCCTATAATTTGCGGTAAATTATCCTGAAAGATTTTCTAGTACCACCCTAACTTTGGCCGTATGTGTTTTGTGTGTTGTTTACTGGTGGATTTGCTTTGCTCACGTTTTATTTAGTATTGTTGCATTTGTGTTCATGAATGAGATCATTATACAATTCCTCTAGTACAAGTCTCGTCTTGTTTCGCTACATCAGCTTAGGAAGTTAGTTGGATTGTTCCAGCTTTCCTCCTCCTGCCTTTCCCTCCCTCCCACCTCTGTCTCCCTGTCTCTGTTCTTCTCTTTCTTCTTCTTCTCTAAGAGGTTGTAAGATCCACAAATATTTGTTAGAACTTACAGGTGCTTTCTTTTCAGGAAGACAAAACCCACAACAACTGATTGAATTTATTTTAAGGTTATAAGAACAGTCAGCTTTTCTATTCTCGAATCAGTTTGGAAAGTTAGACTTTTGTAGAATTTGTCTATTTCATCAAAACTCATTGGCATAACATTTGTACTAGACTGTGGGGTATGCACTCTCCCCGCACCCCCAAAACAGAAGCACCCATTCCTACTGATGCTAGGAGTCTCAGCAAATTCCTCTCTGGGGATTGCCCATGGCTGAAAGAGCTGCCTTGCAAAGGTCAGGCCCATTTCTTGGAGCTGACTGCATCCCCCATCAGGCCAGTGCATCTGTATAAACACCCAGCACTTGCCTGAATTCTGAAAAATTCTGAAGGCCACGGCAGCCCTCCAGAAGCTCTTATAGGATTGGCCAAGGTCATCATCATGGCAGTTATGTCCCAGTTCAGAACCAGATTTGCAGTAACTTGCAATGCTTTCCTTCAAATCTCACTTATTATTGTGTTCTTTCATTTCTAGTAGTTGTCTGTGGCTTGTTTTCTTGTTATTGCAGCAATTTTGCTAGAGGTTTGTTAATTTTACCAACTTCTTTTTTTTTAGAGACAGCATCTCACTTTCTCACTGTCCGTAGAGTGCCCTGGCATCACAGTTCATAGCAACCTCCAGCTCTTAGGTTTAGGTGATTCTCCTGCCTCAGCCTCCCGAGTAGCTGGGACCACAGGCGCCCGCCACAATGCCCAGCCATTTTTTGTTGCAGTTTAGCCAGGGCCGGGTTTGAACCAGCCTCTCGGTATATGGAGCCAGCACCCTACTCACTGACTTACAGGCGCCACCCAATTTTACCAATTTTTTCAAATAATCAATATTAGTTTCATCAAGCCTCTCAAAGTTAACTTTATCATCCTCTTCATTAAATTTCCTGCCTCCTACTTGCTTACGTTACTTTCCTTATCTGTCCTAATATCTAAAGGTGAAACTTTAGCTCATCCCTTTTTCAGACTTTCTCCTGTTTAACACGAGCCTTTTAAGGCTTTAAATGTTATTTTAGCAGCAGCATTTCCCCCTATAGGTTATGATGCTGTCACGGTGATATTCCCCATCTAAATCAGTGACTGCCACTAATTCCTTTACCTGCTTCTCCCTTTCTTCCCCACTTCAGAAAAACCTACTCTATTCTTCCAGTTACCCTGGCCACAATCTCACAGTCACCTTTGATCCTCTCTTTCTCTTGCAATTCATTTCCAACCCATCAGGAAGTCCTTTTGGCCTTACCAGAGTCTGGCCCTGGCTGCCGCCTCCATTGCACTAAGAGGCCTATGGCATCAGTCACCACCCTGTGCTTGGCCTGTGTCCATACCTGGTGTCCCACGTCCTCCTGTTTCCCTGCAGTCTGGTTTCCACACAGCACTCAGGGTGAGCCACATGGTAACTCAGCCTTCAATGTCTCTCCATCTTTTTAGAATAAACTCCAGGGCGCTGGATGGCCCACGAGGTCCTCCACAGTGTGGACACCTACAGTCCCTTGGGCCCCATCTTCTATGCTTTTTTATGGCCCACTCTGCTCCACACACCTCCCTCCTCCTCAGACATGCCCAATTTTGGGGGGTTTGCACTGATGCCCCCTAAATATCTGCATTGATCACTTCCTCATTTCTTTCCCATCTTACTCAAACGGTACAGCATCGGATAGACTATCCTTCACCAAACAAAATCAAATTATATTCCAGTTAGTCCGTTACTATCCTCCTTACTCTTACTTATTTTACCTCTTAGCCTTCCTCCTTGCCTGAGATACCTTTTTTGTTTGTTTCTTGTCTGTCTTCCGCTGTTAGAATGGGAGCTCTTTCAAGGCAAGTCTTATCTACTGTGTTCACCTCTGTATCTCCAATGTCCTGCTCAGAGCCTGGCACAGAGTAGGTGCTCAATAAATATTTGAATGAATGAATGAATGAATGAGTAGAGGTTGGCTTAATGTTACAAATTTTAGTGAGGGGGCTGCTTCTCCTCTAACTCAGTGCCACCGCCTCTGCGTGACAGTTTTGTTCTTGTTTTTGTTATCCAACTTTCCTGTGAAGGTGCAGTAGCCCTTTGGAGACATAATATGTGAAGCTGGGGTTCAGGAAGGCAGCCTCTTCTTTGGCTTTCTCCCTTTAAGGCCCCAAGGCTTCATCTTCGTCTTCCTGAGTGACAACTGATAAACGTCCCCAGGCAATCTTTGGCTTCACTATTGTTGTTTTTAAAACTCTGAATTCCTGCTTTTATTTCTCTTTTCTTCTTTTTTTTTTTCCTGAGGATTTCCCATACATTCTTGTGAACCTAACGATGCATTTCAATTATTGATTTATTTTATTTTGAGTTTTATGTTAGAAGTTCAGCTGATCTGGTCTGCCATATTATTGAAAAGGAAACTCTTCAAACTTTCCATTTCTTTAACGTAGTACCCAAGAGCCCAAAGGACTGCCTTGACCAAAGTGTCACTGTAAATGAAATTGGTGAGACCAGCCCTGGGGATTCCTCTCCTCCAGGGCAGTGCTTGGCTGTGTGACTGGGCTGCTGCCTGCCCTGTTTCCTTCTGTTTCCTTCTTGGTCTAGGGGTCTGGATAGTCCTAGTCTAAGGAGAACCCCTAGGCAGAGAAGACAGAGAGGAAAAACAACAACAAAACCATAGTCTCCCAGTTCCAAGAAAACTGTTGAAGCCACTGAGCCGTTTGTAAATACATAATGAAAAGTAGTTCTGGGAATCATGGCTGATTTCAGCAGGGGTAGCTTTTGTCCGAAGCTGCCCTTCTGCTGTTTCTCTGGACAAAAAGCTCATTTTCCAAACGATTTTTACTAAGTCTACAGCTGGAGGCCACCTCCCTCCAGTTCCTGCAGTTCTGGGATGATTGTCAGCTAGAACACAAACATTGGTACCTTGATAATTATAGAAGGTTTTAAAAAAATTATTATTGGCTCTGGTGAGATGGTGTAGCTAGAAACAGGCTATACTTTAAGCAAAATGGCTGTTAATCAGTTGAAAACTGAGACGTTCAGTCAATCAATCACTCTTGCTTCATATGATTCCAGCTGATTCTTTCAATTTAAAACCTTATTTGTCTCATTGCATTGACTGACTTTGAGCCAAACTTGACTTAATTGCATGGCTGCTTTTGATATATGGTAGACAGTGATTGCTCTGTTGGGCCATGATCAGATGCAACACACAGGCCATGGGTAATAGTGGACACCCCAGTTGGCAGACAGCTTGCTGACTTTTCTCTTGCAAAATAACTTACTGGCAATCTGGTTTTAAAAACATGTGAACAAAACAGAGTGCAACATTCTCTTCAGTGAGTTACATTTTAGCCTGTAACACCAGATTTTTGTGCCATTTAACCAAGGATGGAGCTCTGATAGATAAAACGTTATGATGACCTTAGAGAAATATGCAATGAGCTATCCTGGAATACTTACCTTTGTTTTTGATTATAGAGTTCCTTTATTTATTTATTTATTTTTTTAAATTTTTTTTTTTTTGAGACGGAGCCTCAAACTATCCCCCTGGGTAGAGTGCCATGGCATCACGCTCACAGCAACCTCCAACTCCTGGGCTCAAGCGAGTCTCCTGCCTCAGCCTCCCAAGTAGCTGGGACTACAGGCGCCCACCACAACGCCTGGCCATTTTTTTGGTTGCAGCCATCGTTGTTTGGTGGGCCCGGGCTGGGGATTTGAACCCGCCACCTTAGGTGTATGTGGCTGGCGCCTTAGCCGCTTGAGCCACAGGCGCCGAGCCGAGTTCCTTTATTTATAAAAGCATTAAACTATGTCTTCTGATTACAAAAGTATTATTACAGTAAATATTTTGAAAATTCTACCTGCCCAGAGATGGTGACAATTAATACTTCAGTATATTTTCTTCCAATCTTTTTTCTACATTTTTTACTAATCGAGATGATACTCTAATTTTTTCACTTACTTTACATTCTGATCTTTTTTCCTTCACTGAATATGATGACTCTAGTATTTTTCCATGTTATTTTCAACTCTTCATAAATATTTTTAGTGGTCACATAATCTTCCCTTGCATGAATGTAGAATGGTTAACTCCAACATTCTATTATGGTTAGACAGTCTTATTATTTGTTATCATAAATGCTACTCAACTGTACATCTCTATACATTAAGATTTTTCCATATTTTAAATTGTTTTCTTAAGATAGCATCCTATAATTATGGTGAAATTATTTAGCCAAAGGATACAGATTTTTTTAGGTGCCTGAGACAAATGGCCATTGTTTTCCTAAAAGGATGTCCTCCGTTACATGTAACCCGACAGTGCACAAAAGGACTTGTCTCACTATACTAAGACCAGTATAGAGTACTATGTTTTTAAAAATTATTTTGTATTTTAATTGGTGAAAATGATAGCTTTTCTAATTTACTTTTTTTCTAACTATTCTTAGACTTAAATATGGTTTTCTTTTGTTTATTAGTCATTTTTCGAGGGATGGCGAGCTAGTCAGTTTATATATTGAGATTTCACTACTTTTTTCTCACATCAGTTTATATGAAACCTTTGTGCACTAATTAAATTAACTTTTCGGAAAAATCACTAGTCTAACAAGAGGGAGGGGAAAGGAGGAAGGAAGGCGATTGGCAGGAGGAGGAATGGCTTTTGGCTGGATCTCACCTAACGTGTACAATACAAGGATGTTCAGCACACCCTCTGTGTGAAGCCCTCAACTACAACTTGAACTTTACCTTAGCAGTGAAAACAATGCAACCTAAATATTTGTACCCTCCTATTATTCTGAAATTTTTTTAAAAATTTAAGAAACAAGTAAATTAACTTTTTGTCATATGCATGGCAAATTTTGTTGTCAGTTCTTTACAGTTTATTTTCATAAAATGTATAAAATCTCTCCATTTGTATGGATTATAGCTATCATCCCTTTATTATTTTTTACATTAAATTTAAGTTTGGGAACCAAAGATAGATGGCAGGAAAAGTCATTCATCATAATATTTACACTTAATGGTGTTACTGAGATACATTTATCTACCCTAAATTCACTTAACCATATAACTTCATGGCTCTTGGTAAATTTACAGAGTTGGACAAACCTCATCCCAATCTAACTTTAAGACCACCCCTTCTCCTCATTCCTACCCCCAAACACTAACCTACTTTCTGATTTCCCTATTCAAGACCCTTCTTATAAATGGGATCATACAATATGTGGTGTTTTGCGATTGACTCCTTTTACTTACTGCACTGTTTTGTTTTGTTTTGTTCCATAATGTAAAGATTTAAAATATTTTCCCCTTATCCCATTCCTTTGTGCTTTCTTTTTATTCTATTGAGTTCGTATTTAAATAAAGTGTTTCTGTGATCTTTATTCTCCCAACATCTCCTCTTTACACACTTCAACATAAAACCTTATCTTTTTCCTTCTCATCCAAAGAAAAATAAACATTTCTAAGCAATTGTTGTCATATGAAACACTAAGATAAACTAATGTGACTGATTTAAATTATTGGTAACTGCTTTACATCTTTTTGAATAATGGGATAAAAATCCTTTAAAAAAAATCATACAAATTGGTGGGTGCCTGTAGCTCAAGGAGTAGGACACTGACCCCATGTAACAGGGGTGGCGGGTTCAAGCCCGGCCATGGCAAAAACTGCAAGCAAAAAAAAAAAAAAATCATATAATTCAGTAGTTTTATCCTCAAAGTATTCATCTGAGTATTGTAATGAAGTTATCACCCAAGCCGCTCAGGGAACTACCCTTTTGGAATTGCCTTGCAAAGCCTGCATTTTATTTTGGCTCTCCTATAGCAGGTGAATTTTATTTTTAGAAAAGCATAAAGTCTTTTGGAACCAAACATAGTAAGGTGACTGACTGAACCAGAAATATGGACCACACAGTAACACCCCCTTGCACAAACGTGCAGACACACTTACGTGCACACACATGCACATATGCACACACACTGGGTTGCTTGTCTATGTGTTTCCTAGATTAAACCAGAAAATAGCTGGGTTTTTTTTTTTTAGACAGAGTCTCACTTTATCGCCCTTGATAGAGTGCCATGGTGTCACACAGCTCACAGTAACCTCCAACTCCTGGGCTTAGGTGATTCTCTTGCCTCAGCCTCCCGAGTAGCTGGGACTACAAGCGCCCACCACAATGCCCAGCTATTTTTTTGTTGCAGTTTGGCCAGGGCCGGGTTTGAACCTGCCACCCTCAGTATGTGGGGCCAGCGCCCTACCCACTGAGCCACAGGTGCTGCCCAACACTTGATTTTTTTTTTTTTTTGAGACAGAGCCTCAAGCTATCCCCCTGGGTAGAGTGCCATGGCATCACGCTCACAGCAACCTCCAACTCCTGGGCTCAAGCGAGTCTCCTGCCTCAGCCTCCCAAGTAGCTGGGACCACAGGCGCC
>CAUYTI010113540.1:0-21029 GCA_963575145.1 Galago senegalensis | reverse complement strand
TCAGAGAAAAAGTCTACCTCAAGGGCTGCTGAAAGAGCAATTCTTTTTTTTTTTTTTTTTGAGACGGAGCCTCAAGCTATCCCCCTGGCTAGAGTGCCATGGCATCACAGCTCACAGCAACCTCCAACTCCTGGGCTCAAGTGAGTCTCCTGCCTCAGCCTCCCAAGTAGCTGGGACTACAGGCGCCCTCCACAACGCCTGGCCATTTTTTGGTTGCAGCCATCATTGTTGTTTGGCGGGCCCGGGCTGGGGATTCAAACCCACCACCTTGGGTGTATGTGGCTGGCGCCTTAGCCACTTGAGCCACAGGCGCCGAGCCCCTACGTGTTCTTTTACAACGTATCAAACCAGACAAAGGATGAGAAAAAATAGTACAGGATTGAAGCTTCATACTTTCAGCAGGCTCTGGGAGCCAACCTTATGTTGCTGATGGCTGGTTGATCTCAGAGTTGGTGGTGGGATCTATGTAATTGGACTATTTGCAACATGCATGGACATAGAGAAGAAGTTTTGCTCCCCATTCAAGGATAACGTCCACTTTGACTAGACAGGGACAGGGCAGCACCTGTGGCTCAGTGAGTAGGGTGCCGGCCCCATATACTGAGGGTGGTGGGGTTGAACCTGGCCCCTGCCAAACTGCAACAAAAAAATAGCCAGTGTGTTGTGGTGGGCACCTGTAAGTCCCGGTTACTGGGAGGCTGAGGCATGAGAATCACCTAAGCTCAAGAGCTGGAGGTTGCTGTGAGCTGTGATGCCACGGTATTCTACCAAGGGTGACAAAGTGAGACTCTGTCTGTAAAAAAAAAAAAAAAAAAAAAGGACAGGGACAAATTTATATTGTTACATGATGTTATTGATGCATGGATACCCCAATTAATTAGTGCTCTATTTTCTATTTTTTTCCAATGTTGTCATCATCCATACTGTTGGCCACCCAACCAAAATCTTCCTACCGAGGCCTGTTACTGCTCAGATACTGGGAGTGCAGTGGCGGGGGGGCGGGGGGGGGCAGGGCAGAGTTCAGCCCTTCTCCAGGGAATAAACCTGATTATTCTAAAGTGAGTCACAGTAGTCCACATCTTTGCTGGATCAAGGGGTTCATGTGTGACTAAGTTCTGGCCAAGATAGAAAGAATACTGCGGGAGCCTCTGAGAAGGATTTTGTTCTCTGACAAAAGTAGGAAGCAGTTATTCTACTTCTCAAGGCTTTCTCATTACAAATCTTTTTTCTATTACTTGCTCCACTTACAGAACATTTTCCAGAATAGTTTCAATTGCTGCCTCCCAGATTCTCTTAGGGAGGGTTGAACTGAACGTTAGAGCCAGTTCCTGTGAAAAGATACAACTCCGGGAATTCTGTAGCTTTGAGCCTGCAGCAGTTGCCCAAGACGGGGTGAGAATTAGAATGCTCAGAGTCTGCACCCGGGGACAAAGAATACCTGGATGCCAGCCATCTCGCTGCCTGGTGGCTGGTCTCTGGACCTTGGCCCAATTATCTGATGTGAGAATCTCAATTGCTATATGTTCTACAGCCATATTACCTATGAAAGCTCAGATAATCTTACGGCTTAAATTACTCCCCACAAAACCAACCATTAAGAATTCAAAATAGCTGGCACAGAAGACAAATCCCTCTCTGAGGGTAGGCCTTATGGATTACAGGGACACCTGTGGGCTGTTTCTGAGCCCTTGCAACTGTTCAATTACAACTACAGTCATGTACCATTTATTAATTGAATTAATTAAGAAAAAAAGATGATAATATCAACTTTGGCTTGGAATTCATTTCAACCTGGCCCAAGATGCTCAGGGGTTGGGGAAGAGAGCCCTACTCTGAATCTCCAAGACATTACAACAAAGTCATTCACTTTCTCTGGGTTTATGTATCCTGCAAATGGAGTTACTAGACTGTAAAAGACTGAGCCCAGACAGTCCTAACTCCAGTCCTCAAGCCAGAGACAGTGTGAAGAAAACCTTTCCTGGGTGTGCAGCCAGAGAGGGGACCTCCCAGGCAGAATTTGTGAAAACACTGTTCCCCCAGACTCACAGAAATAGCAGACTTTCATGGTCTGCACAAAACCAGGGAATTGTTCTACAGTTCATTCCTCTGAATCACACCACTGTCTCTACTTGGCTACAGGATCTCAACTCTTTTTATTTAAACTCAGGCTCCCTTCAAAGCCTTCTCACCTTGAATTCCGTGTACTCCTCCCAGCCAAGATTTACTCAGCTTTGTTTCCTGTGCTTCGATCAGTGAGAACAATAGCTGTGTGGAATATTCCTTCTTGAACCAAAGGCACATTTCTCTTCTGGGTGCCCTAACATAGCACCCTTTCCCTGATTCAAGAATGTGTGTTACAGTCTGAATAATCCTAATCCTTGCACTTTCAACCTGTGTGAGTCGTTTATTTCTAAATGCCATTAAGACACAAAAATAAAATAGAGATTTTATTATCATTGGGTTCCATGACCTGGATAAGGAAACATGTAAAAAGGAATGAGACCTGTTTACATCCCTCATAATCCCTGTCCCCATCCTTATGTCCGTCATACACATATTTACTTATTTTATTATTATTACTTTGCTCCCACAATGGACATGAATGATGGGCTACAGAGCAGTGTATTTTTGTGTAGCTTTTATTTATTTATTTTTTTTTTGAGACAGAGCCTCAAGCTGTCCCCTGGGTAGAGTGCCATGGCATCACAGCTCACAGCAACCTCCAACTCCTGGGCTCAAGCGAGTCTCCTGCCTCTGCCTCCCAAGTAGCTGGGACCACAGGCACCTGTCACAATGCCTGGCTATTTTTTGGTTGTAGCCATCATTTTGTTTTGGCAGGCCCGGGCTGGATTCAAACCTGCCACCTTAGGTGTATGTGGCTGGTGCCTTAGCCACTTGAGCCACAGGCGCTGAGCCTGTGTAGTTTTTATTACACTTTCCCTTAGACCTCTGAAATTGTATTGCTTATTAAAAGTTCTATGAACTTTTCTTTTAAAATGAAGATTCTACAACTTCAGTTACATTAAAAAATTATTTTATCAAGTATGCATGCCTGTTATGAGTTGAATTATATACCCTGGAAGATATGCTGAAGTCCTGAGCCTTGATGTCTGCGAATTGATCTTACTTAGAAATGGGGTTTTTGCAGATGTACGTACGTATTCAAGTTGAAACGAGGTCATGCTGGATGGGGGGCGGCTCTGATCCAACGCCCAGAATTCATATGAGGAAAGAGAAATTTGGGCACAGAGACGTACAGGGAGAAAGCCATGAGGAGACAGAGGTCAAGCTCAGAGCGCCGGAGCTGTAGACCAAGGAACACCGAAGACTGTGGGCAGCCTCTAGAAGTGGGGAAAGGAAGGAGTCTCCTCTCGAGCCTGCCAGGAGAAAGGTCTCTGCCAACAGCTTCGTTCTGCATTTCTAGCCTCTAGACCTGTGGGACAATGACTTTCAGCTGTTTTAAGCCACCCAGTTTATGGCATTTGGTTCCAGCAGCCCTTGGAAAACACCCAGCGTGATGACGGATGGGAGAAGAAATCAGACACACTTCCGTCATCAAGGTGGTCACAGTCTAGAAGACACAGCTGTGGACATTTCTAAATTACAAATTTTAAAACATGCATCCTAAATGTGAATGTGGACACTGTACACACCGTGGAGGTGACACAGGGAGGGGGTAATTAACAAACTGGAGGCACAGGGAAAGTTTTGCAATAAAAGGTGAATGTAAATTTTTTTTTCTTTTTCCTTTTTGCAGTTTTTGGCCGGGGCTGGGTTTGAACCCACCACCCCCGGCATATGGGGCTGACACCCTACTCCTTGAGCCACAGGTGCTGCCCCAATTTTTTTCCTTTCTATGCCAAAACATTGGTCGTTTAAAGGGAATCCTTCCTCCCTTCTGTGCTTAGCCCTTTTCCTCTCTCTTCCCCTGTCAACCCCCCTCGGTCAGCTCCCCCCACTCTGGTTACCCTTGTTAATACTTTTGTATTTATTTTTCCATGTTTTTCTCCATACTTAGGTAATCAGTCATGTGGTAACTGTTCATATATAAAACTGTGATCATATTATAGATGTTTTCTGTAGCTCTATTTTCTCAACGAAACCTTGCGGAAATCGCTCCGTTTCCATCCAGAGAGCTCTAACTCATTCTTTTTGGTGCCTGCCTAACACTCCATCCTGTAAGTCTACCAATCATTCCCCTATTACGGTCATTATGACCATTGTTGCAAGAGACGTCTTTGGACATATATTCTTACATGTTTCTGTTCCTATTTTTATGGGCTAGATTCCCAGGAGTCAGATTTATGTGGCCAGTGACCTACTTTTAATATTTTAAAATGTCATTAGATTGCTTTCCACAATAACGTAATATAATAATGACATCTTATTACTTTGCATTTCCTGGATTTTTTTAGCCATATGAATTGGTTCTTCTGTGAACTATCTTTTCACATTATTTAATTAATTGCTCCTGATTGAGCTGCTTACTTTTTTTGGTCAGTTAGGAAGAGTAATTTGCATATTAGCAGAATTAATGGTATATTCAAGTTTATTGTCTAGCACTTGACTTCATTAACTATTTTCTTTTTTAATCCTTTCAGATTTATTCACTATTTTCATTATACCTTTTGTGACATAAATTTTTTTTTTTTGCAGTTTTTGGCCGGGGCTGGGTTTGAACACACTACCTCCCGCATATGGGGCCGGCGCCCTACTCCTTTAAGCCACAGGTGTCGCCAACATTTTTGGTTTTTTATCTAGTCAAATATGTCTACATTTTCTTTTGCAGTTTCTGATGTCGTGTTTCTGCTTGTTGTAAGATCTCTGCCTTTTACACGTAGACTCCTAAGATTTATATTTTTTGTTTCTTTTGTCTTTTTGCATTTAAGTCTTTAATCTATCTTGAATGAATTTGGATATTTTATATGGGACAAGGGGCTGATTTTTTCCTAATGGAGGCTTCTCCCATTGATTTCACCTTCTCTCGTCATGTACTAAATTCTCGTATGTACTGGGATCCGTGTGTGGATTCTCTATTCCTTCCTACTGATTCCTTTTTTCTTTTCTTTTTTCTTTTTTTTTTTTTTGTAACTATTCCTAGTCCAATCCCAGTTTGATTTGCTTAGTATGACTTCCAGTTTCCTCTCAGGCAAGAACCTGACAGTCTTCCGTGTGTTTGCCTTTCTTATTGGTATCAGGTGTCCACTTTTCACATACACACAAGGTCTTGGGTGAAGGGCACACTCAGCCAGAGTCACATGCCCAGGGTAAGAAGTCAGCTTTGCTCCTCCTTCCTAAACTGTCCACTGTCAGGATATTTCTATGTCCTCTTCCACGACAAAGACACTGACTTCATCATCCCAGTGGGCTCAGACCCTCATGGTAGAAGGAATCTAACCACTTCCTTTGAAAGAGGTTGGAGGGTGGTTTTACTTTCTATGCTAAGGAGCTAATTTACATGAGTGGGGTCAACAAGGGGACATCTTGTCCTAGAGCAGCAAAAAAGAAAACACCACACACACACACATTTTTAATCTCTGCTATATCATATTAAGGAAGTTGGATTTTATCCTGTAGGTATTTAGTTAGCCGTTTAAAAGTTGTAGGTGGAAAAGTCACACGATCAGTTTGGCAGTGGTGAGGAAGGTGGAGTTGAGCGGAAGGATGTCAGAGGTTCTGTTAGGGTGTGTCCCTGAGTGTCCAGGGGAAGATGACAGAGACCTGAGTGAACAATTGTCAAGGGCATAGAGAGATGTGGACAGACTTGAAAACCACTTTTCAGTGGAGCTGATAGGGTCAGTGACTGGTTTGATACTGGGTTGGCTAAGACTCCAGAATGACTGCTCAGTTTCTAGCCTCGGTGATGGAGATGATGGTAGTGTTATGGGGTGAGATCAGGACCACAGACTCAAATTAGAATTTCAAAAGGAGTCTTTTATGAACCCAGGGGCTTTCTCAGCAAAGTCTAAAGCAGACTAAGTGAGAGAGCATTGAGGGGTCTGATGTTGGGGGTTTTCTAGTCTGAAAGTTGGCAAAGAGCCAAACAGGTGGGCTGGAAGTTAGCAATTAAAAGCAAAAAGAAAGTTGGCAAAAGAATCAAAAAACAAGCACGAGGTCACGATGACCTCTTTTACAGAAGCGAACCTTGCAATTTAACGGTTTAGCCAATAGGTAACATAAAGGGCAGTTAGAGAACAATAAGGTAACATAATGCAGATCTAGCAACTAATGGATAAGTAAGACAATTTGTCACAGCCCTTAGCTCATTAACTCTCGTGATGACAGTTCTTGGCCCATACATTCTTATCTTGTCCTGTGCTGGCCGATCAGGACTGATCTAAGAGTAACGGTGCCTGTGATCATTTCAGAGTTATGGTATTCTCATCTTTTTGTCCTTTCATCTTTCATTCTACACAGCCCCCCGGTGCATGTTGGTGGCAGGCAGAATCTATCTTATGGGGGTGATGGGGCAGCTGGGACCTGTGAGGCTGCTGGTACCCATCTCAGTAGTACAACTAAATGACACAGGAGGCACAGGAGGAGTAGATTTGGGGGGCAACATAGATAATGGAACCCAGTGGGGGACATGTGGAGTTTGAAGACCTGTGAGACATTCAAGTGGAGAGAAGCAGTGGACGTGAGAATTGCACTGGGTTTGGGATTAAAGGGAGATTAAGATGGACAACTGGTTTTGAGAGTCCTCAGGATGTAAGTGGTGTGAAACCCATAGGGAAAGAGCCCTCGGGACGGAACCCTGAGGGGGTTTTACCAGAAGAGGAGGAATCAGAGCCAGACAGAGCTTCTGAGAAACAGCCTTTTAAGAAGTGGGAAGTGGTAACGGGAAGAGTTTCCAGAAGGAGGGAGGACTCTGCCGCCTGGGAAAGGCAGCAGGGACTTCCAGTGGACCTGACATGACCAAGTCCAGGGTGAACTTGGCGGAAGCAGCTTCTGTTGAGTGTGGAGCAAAGAAGTCAGGTTTTAAACGCAGAGTGAAAGCAAAGAGAGATGGAATGTGCCAGACATCTCTGGGTCGCTCCAGGTCACACTCAATCCCTTCCCACTCTGTTCCCTGTCCTGGGCACACAGGTGACATCAAGAGATTCCCACGGCTGCTGGCTGAGGATGAGCCCTGGGAGGAGACTGGGGGGGAAAGAGAGTCAGGGAGGGATATATACCCCCCAATTCCCTCCCCGAGGGGTCCGCTGCACTCACTTAACCAGCAGTCACAACTCTCCCCAGTCCAGGTAGCGACACCCTCTGACCGCTTCTCAGGCCCCACAGCTGAACTAGCTCTTCTTTGCTGGGCCTGGGATTCTCTACCACTGCCCGCACCTTGGAAGTGTGGGAAAGAAATCCTCATGGCCCTGACAGGAGTGCAGCCATTTTGGGAGACAGCTGGTGAGAAAAAGGGAGCTGGGAACCAAACTGTATGACCACAGCAAACCTCCTGCCCACCCCTGGTATGCTTTAGGGCCAGTGTCCCTGGGAAACAGAACGGTAACTTCTACTGTGGCCCTGGCTGGTAGCCAATTGAAGGAGGGACTTTTAATTTTGTCTTGCAAAAATGAGTCCCCCTGCAGGAACGATGACTTCTGGAAACCCTCTGCCATGTTCGACCCACTGGTAAACTTACCTACTGGTAAAGGGTAATAAAAGCCTGGTCAGATTCCACTCTGCTCTTTCCTAGTGCCTGAGCGGGCCTCCTCTCCTTCTCATGGACCCTTCCCTCGGCCCTGCCCTCTTAACCCCTCGAGAAGTATTTTACTAAAATGTTTTGTGCTGAGAGGAGCAGAGAGATAAAAATACACACGGGCAAGGGAGGTTTGTCCTGGGGTTTTATTTTTTAAGGGTTGGAGAGACTTGGACATAGTGACAAGCCCATGAAGTTTTAATAGCCGGGTCCGATTTCAAAGTGTAATCTGAGAGGAAGGGAGAAACTGGCACAGTGTTCTTTGCCGGCCTCCGGAGAAGGTGACATTACAAGTGGCTTCACCACAGTAGCTTCAGATGTTCTAGAAATCGTGTTTCCAGTTTGCCCAAGACACTCCACTTGCCTGGTTTGCCCATGGCTGCGTTGGCAAGTGTTGGTCTGAGCCCTGAGCTGACGGAAAAGCAGACACAGAGGCTAAAGAAGGAGAAATAACAAAGGTCAAGGCCGCCACAAACCCAGACACACCTCAGTGCACCAGAGCAGTCAGACAATAAACAAAGCAGCGGGTGTTTTCTTAAACTTTGCAGGGCTCTGCGTGACCTGGCCCTGCTCGCCTTGCTGATCCTGATTCTTGCATCTCTCGTGGGTCACTGGTTTGATTGCACTGCTCCGCTCGGGACCTCTTTTCTCTTTCTCCGAAGTAATACGCCCTGTTCTGCCCTTGAGCCTGAGCTCTGACCTGCAATCTGGCACTTTCCTCGACTCTTAGACTGGCCAGCTCCATCTTGGACACACCGTCATTAGCAGGCTGGCCACCCACCGACCAGTCCCTTGGTTACTCTCCTTTAGGGAGCCTGAGCTCTTCTTTAATACCACGTACCACATTTTAAAAGGTATTGAAGTGGGAAACTTCATGCAGAAAGTCTCCTAAATTATCTTACAAGCTTTTTTTTTTTTTTGAGACAGAGTTGCAGTCTGTCACCCTAGGCAGACTGCAGCCCTGGGTAGACTGCAGTGGTGTCATCACAGCTCACGCAACTCCAACTCCTGGGATCAAGAGATGCTCCTGTCTCAGCCTCCTGAGTAGCTGGGACTACAGGTGTGTGCCAACACGCCTGACTAATTTGTTTCAATTTTTAGTAGAGACAGCGTCTTGCTCTTGATCAGGCTGGTCTTGAACCCCTGACCTCCAGCAACCCTCCTGCCTCAGCCTCCTAGAGTGCTAAGTTGACACGTTAACACTGGGCTCGGCCATAGCTTTTCTGTTTGTTGGTTGGCTGGTTTGTTTTGTTTTTATATCTAGTCTTTACTCCATCTGCAGTTCATTTCTGTATACTACTGTCTGATTGTCCCCAGAGTTGCCTAACACTCACCTGCCCACTTTGCTGTTGATCCTGGGTTTTGCACTGGCACCTGTCCATATTGTGCACCCCTGGCTGGGAGCAGTCTGATAAAGTGTCAGTTCCCCCCTTTCTTGTCTTCTTTTGTGCAGGAAAAAGTTGACATATCATTTTATTTCCTTTTCAATTTGGAAGACACAACTAATATTTCTGTACTCTTAATGCTGACCTTTAATTTTTTAACATTTGTTCAAACATTACTTATATTATTTTACCAGTGCTAAAAGTCATTTGATACCCACAAAGATGTTAGCATGTGTTAGGGACCATCTTACCAGACTATAAATGACAGTATAACAAGGCAAAACTTTAACTATTCAGGAGCCTCTAGAATTCTAGCAAGAAACAGGTTTTTACTCAATTATCTCTTGCAGTTGGTAGTAGTGTGTCTTACTCAATGAAATCCTGTTTTCCAAATCCTTATGTAGAGTTATTGCTCTATATTTTATTCACATATGCTTTCTATTATTACTAATATGAGTATTATGGCAATAATTACACAACTTTTATTTTATTATTATTATTTTTTGAGATAGAGTCTTACCATGTAGCCCTCAGGCCCACTTTACTGTCATGGCTCACAGCAACCTCAAACTCTTGAGCTTAAGCAATTCTCTTGCCTCAGCTTCCCAAGTCGCTGGGACTATAGGAGCTTGCCACAATGCCTGGCTATTTTTTGGTTGAGACAGAGTCTTGCTATGTCGCCCTTGGCAGAGTACCATGGTGTCACAGCTCACAGCAACCTCCAACTCTTGGGCTCAAGCAATTCTCCTGCCTCAGCCTCCCAAGTAGCTGGGACTACGGGCGCTCACCACAACGCCCAGCTATTTTTTGTTGCAGTTGTCATTGTTGTTTTAGCTGGCCGGGGCTGGGTTCGAACCTGCCACCATTGGTGTATGTGGCTGGTGCTCTAGCCGCTGAGCTCCGGGCACTGAGCCACACAAATTATATTTTATTGATGCTTTTCTCCTTGTTGATTCTTGTGTTTTTCTCCTTTCCATTAGATTCCCTTTCCCTCTTATTGAAATTGCATGGTTGTTTAGATTCAGGGGCAGGGATAGCACAGTGAATATTTTAATTTTTTGGTTATCTTCATTTTTTCTGCTACCATGATTAGTTCAGCTCGGTAGACAAATTCTGAGTTGACAGTCACTTTTTCTTCAGCATTTTGAAGATATTACTTCATTGTTTCATGGCTTCTATTGTTGCAGAGACGTCTGCTTCCAATTCCATTGAAGGTATTGTATTGCACATGAGGAGAATCTTTTTATTTTTATTTTTATTTTTTTTATTGAATGTTAACTATGTACATTAATGCACTTCTGGGGTACAGTGTGGGGTTTTCACATGCATTCCGAAATACTTCCATCGAACTGGTCAACACAGCCTTCATGTCATTTTCTCAGTTATTGTTTTAAAACGTTCACATTCTACTCTTAGAAAGATTCACCTGTACCCCTATAAGGGAGAATCTTTTCACTGCATTTCTGTTGTACTTTTTTGGGCTCTCTTACTGCTCTCCCTTTCACTTATCTCTTTAACTTTCTTTCTTTCTTTTTTTTTTTTTTTTTGAGACAGAGTCTCACTATGTCACCCTCAGTAGAGCGCTGTGGTGTCACAGTTCACAGCAACCTCAAACTCTTGGGCTTAAGTGATTCTCTTGCCTCAGCCTCCTGAGTAACTGGGACTACAGGTGCTTGCCACAACACCCGGCTATTTTTTGGTAGTAGTTGTCATTGTTGTTTGGCAGGCCCAGGCTGGGTTCTAACCCACTAGCTCCTGTGTATGTGGCTGGGGCCCTAGCTGCTGAGCTAGAGGTGCTGAGCCAATATCTTTAACTTTTAATAGTTTAATGGCTAATAATAATGCATGTAGCTCTTTTGGGGGCCAACAAAGAATAAAAAGAGAATAACTATATCACAGAGGATTAAAAGAATAATGACATAGCTTCTGAACCTGGGCCTGGATGGGATGTCAATATACTGGGAGAAGCAGATGGCTGAATAAGGAAATGACAGTATAACCAGGTAAAAGCGTTAAGGATTTAGGATGGTTGTGAGCTTCTAGAATTCTGGCAAGAAACATGTTCTTATTCAATTGTTCTTCACAGTTTGCAATACTGTGTCTTACTGAAATCATTTAATAAATGCTGTAATGATTACCCTGAATGCCTTTTAAAGTATTTTTTTTTTGAGACAGAGTCTCAAGCTGTCACCCTGGGTAGAGTGCCGTGACTTCATAGCTCATAGCAACCTTCAACACCTGGGCTCAAGCAATCCTCTTGCCTCAGTTTTTTATTTTTAGTAGAGATGGGGGGACTCTTATGTTTGCTCAGGCTGGTCTTGAAATCGTGAACTTAAGCAATCCACCTGCCTTGGCCTCTTAGAGTGTTAGGATTACAGGCATGAGCCAATGTGCCTGGCCTAAAATATTTTTAATTTTTTAATTATTTTAGCTTTCCCTTTTCCCCAAAGCTTCAAATGCATGTTCAACTACTTCGTAAATGTCTCCATCAGGATGTGCTATTAGTATTTCCTACTCAAAATGTCCTACACAGAATTATTTGCTCCAAAACGTTTGTTCTTTTCCTCTTCACCCCAATTGTCTGAATGATTCTCAATGATACCCATCTAGTCTGTGAATTCTGTCTATTTCACACCATAACTATTTTGTGATCTGTAGTCTTTTCTGTTTTCTTATTCCCACCAGCTTGGATCAAGCCTTCATTATCACTTCCCTGAACTGATTAAAAAATATATCCAAAAATTTCTTGCCTTTATTCTTTTTTCTGCATCTTTTAATTGCCACTACAGTTTTATTTCTGAAACACAGATCTGAAATTATCACTCCTTTGTTTAAAATCTTTTTGTGGTTTCCAGTGTTTCTTTCCTTTTTTTTTTTTGAGACAGAACCTCAAGCTATCACCCTGAGTAGAGTGCTGTGGGTAGAGAGCTGTGGCATCACAGCTCACAGCAACCTCCAACTCCTGGGCTCAAGCAATTCCCCTGCCTCTACCTCCCAAGTGGCTGGGATTACAGGTGCCTGCCACAATGCCCGGCTATTTTTTTTTTTTTTTGGTTGCAGCCATCATTGTTGTTTGTTGGGCCAGAGCTGGATTTGAACCCACCAGCTCAGGTGTATGTGGCTGGTGCCTTAGCCACTTGAGCCACAGGAGCTGAGCCTAATGTTCAGTTTTTGTTAGCATGGCTCAGTAGGGCCTTCTCTCTCTTTTTTTTTTTTTTTTGAGACAGAGCCTCAAGCTGTCCCCCTGGGTAGAGTGCCGTGGCATCCCAGCTTACAGCAACCTCCAACTCCTGGGCTCAAGCGAGTCTCCTGCCTCAGCCTCCCAAGTAGCTGGGACCACAGGCGCCCGCCAGAACACCTGGCTATTTTTTTTTTTTTTTGGTTGCAGCTGTCATTGTTGTTTGGCAGGCCTGGGCTGGATTTGAACCCGCCACCTTAGGTGTATGTGGCTGGGGCCTTAGCCTCTTGAGTCACAGGTGCCGAGCCAGTATATTCTTTTTTAAAAGCTTTTTAAAATCAGCATAACTTAACTGTGCTATGGAAGTTTAACTATAGGTTCAAGTGTGCTGTGAGATAGAAAAGGTTGAAAATCACTGTCCTAGAGGCTACTTGCATTCATGGATTCCTTCTTCCGTTTTTCAAAGCCAGCAACATTGGCTGAGTTCTTCTCATGATTTCAACTCATTGGTTTTCAATTCTGCTTCCTTCTTTCAATTAAAAAGATCTTTACCCACCTGGATAAACCAAGACAATCTCCCCACCTCATGGTCCGTTGATTAGTAAACTTAATTCCTCACTGCTAGGTAATTTAACACACTCACTAATCTGTGGCTTAGGGCATGGACAGCTTTGGGGGACCATTATTCTGCCCACCACAGGTTCTATAAAACTTGAAGTAAACTATGTGTCCAATAAGAAAGGAATGATTGCTACTTTCAAGACTATGCAGTTGTTTAAAGGAACATGAATAGAAATGGCAAAATAATAAATGCACAATGATTATAATTATAGTAAAAAAGGAATCAGACACATAATAAGAGTAAAAGAAAATACTTTCCCCTTCCTTCTTACAGAGATAAAACTGATTTTCTTTGGGAAGGTAAAAATATTTCAAGACTTTCTTGCAGTAGAAGCAGCCTACTAATGCACTCCAGCTAATGAGTTGTAAAAGAAAGTCATTGGTGTGCTTCTAGAAAACCCTTTTTTAAAGAGAGAGGTCTGGCTGTTTGGGCTTTCATACCTTGGCTGGCAGGTGCAATAGGTGTCTGTGCTCACAAAACACCAGCCCAAGGCTGTCAGACTACCCTCTGCGGTTATTGGAGAGGAAAAGCAGTGAGACTCCTGGACTTTGCAGCTCTGGATTTAATTTTATGCGAGGTGAGTAACCTTGTGTGCTTAAATCATGGTTCACTGAATTTTCTGTTACTTGCAGCCGAATGCAACTAACTGATAAAGCTACTTCTCTAATTAAAACGAAATTAAAGAAGAAAGTTTTCTAATTCCAAGGTGCATCCCCCTAATTCCTTATCAGTCCATTCCAAAGGCTGGACCCAGGTCTCTGCTCTTCTAAGCTCTGAAGACTCTTCTCTTCCCTAATGGCTTCTAATCTCCAGCCCATTTCTTTTTCTGTCTAGCAAAACCCTACTCATCCTTCAAAACTCAGTTCAAATGTTGTACCCCTACAAAGTGTTTCCTAAGCTTTCCCCAAATGGATTTACCATCCTTGATTACCTAGATTTACCATGATTCTGTGATGATACTTTTTACACTAGATTGCCTTTGTCTATTTCTTTGACTGTCTTCTCCACTGAATTGTGAGCCGCATGGGGGGGGACATATATCATATTTTGTGTTTGTTTTCTCCAAGGCTAGTATAACTAACTAAATAATAGGTGCACAACAAGTGGGGTAACCACAAGAATAAACACAAGAATAAAAAGATAATCTCTATATGTTTAAACTAAATACCATCTTCTTCTTCCTAGGCTGACCTCTATTCCTTTGTTCATTTTTAGCTGGAAAAAGAATAGCTGAAGAGTTGGGAGTTAGGGAACATACATTAATACTTGGATCCTTTTAAACCAGGTGGGAATGGATGAGGGTGATTTGAAGTCACATTTGATTGAAAGTAGGAAAGACGTTGAGACAAGTAGAGAATAAATTAGGGCAAGAAGTTCAGAACTGGAAAATAGCCAGGCACTGCGGTGGGCGCCTGTAGTCCCACCTACTTGGGAGGCTGAGACAAGAGAATCACTTAAGCCCAAGAGTTTGAGGTTGCTGTGAGCTGTGACGCCACAGCACTGAGGGCACCAGTGAGAGTTTGACTCAAAAAAAAAAAAAAAGTTCAGAACTGGAATGAGAATCCCTCAGTTTCTCCTGTCCTAAATCAAAATTTGTCATAGCCAAAAGCAGTGTGTTGTTAGCAGACCTGAAGTCACAGTACCAGGGCTAGAATCCAGTTCCACTTAGTACTTTGTTGGAGGTTGGGAAGGGAGGTCTCTTATGACTGCTGTTTAAAGCCAGTTTCTTCCTCTGAGTTGGAGGAATAGCAAAGCTTCCTGCATAACTCACAGAATGGTTGTGAATATCAAAAGTCATCAGGCTTGTGTACAAGATTTGCTATGACCCCCAGTGCAAATGTGAACCACGGAGCTTTAGAGAAACGTAATAATGTTTGGTGCATAGTTAAATGAATGAATGAATGAATGAACCCGGCTTGCTGGTCACTTTATTTTGATCCAAAGACAGGAACAATCTCATCTATCTTATTATTTTTTTTAAATTTCAAGATAGGGGATACAAGCGTTTTTGATTAGATGGATCACTATGCAATGTTGAGTCAATGTTGCAATGTTTGAGTCACAGCCATCCATCTTATTTTAATCAAAGGCTAAATGCAGGAATGACCTCATCTTTTGGGTTCATATAAAATTTAACCAGCATATCCGACATCACCATTAGGAAGAGCTGTCTTTCCTATTAAATTGCTGGTCTTAGACTTTCTTTATATGGGACAAAACCTTTTATGCCACCATTTCAGATTTGGCTTGAAATGTACCATGCCTGACAAAGGCAACTTGGAGACTTTGATAAATCTTATCAAGGTGTCCATGACGAATTTCTTTTTTTAAAAGCATGTTTTAATAGGAACTAAGGGAAAATGAGTTTGTTTTGCTTTGCCCTTTTTTCGTTTTAAATGTTGAGCAGTAAAGCCGTATACTTTGCGATCTACACTGCTGAAGAGGTGAATAATTGTATAAACCAGCGGCCGGTCACGTACCACTCTGGTAGGCAATAAAGGGTCCTCTTCCATTTTCTCCATCTTCCTGCCCTTGAGATTTGAATCGCCTGCTTAATGTGACATGGCAGGTAGCTATTACACAATATTGATTTGAAGTTTAAAAATAAAAAGTACAGACAATATAAGCCTTACATCATTTACGAATAAAAGCTGGCTGGGAAGAACCTGGAGGAGACCACGGGGAACTTTATTAATTTCTCCTCAGATATCAAATGCCTACTAGTCCGCTCTCGCTATAATTAAAATCGTCATCACAAACACCATAATGAAAAAAACCCACATGAAGAATCGGTCGATGACTTTTGCGACCTTCTTCCACTCACTGCCCTTGGAATGCGTGGCCTTGTGGTCCTTGAGGCACTTGGCGATGTACTCGATGTTCCTGGTCAGCGCCTTGTACCGGGCACAGTCGGCCTCCGCGTCCCGCCCGTTCTCACCCTGGCGTCCCAGGTCGTTCTTGAAGAGTTTGTTCAGTTCCTTCTTTTTGGAAAGGTCTCTGTTCCTGGCTGTTTTCAGGTCAGACTCTGGGAGCTGGCTGTACACCTTGGTGAGGCGGTCCCTCTCTCTGTGGTGACGCGGGCTGAGGCAGCTCTCGCCCACGTCCCGTACAAACAAGATCCTGGACATGTATTTCAGGATGACCACCCTGGCCCAGTGTGGCACTGGCCGGGCCTCGGCCCCACAGAAGTGGATGTTCATTACCATGATGGTCAAGGCAGTGGACGCTGTGATCAAGGCCATAGTGGCTATGTAATATTTACCTGGAATTTAAGCAACCATGAAGTTAGTTTTAAAATTATCCTCACACAGCCATGTGTCGCTTGGTGACGGGGATCTGTTCTGAGAAATGCATCATAAGGGGATTTTGTTGCTGTGTGAACATCACAGGGTGACTTGTGCAAACCTTGATGGTCTAGCCTACTACACGCCCAGGCTAAGTGGAGCAGCCTGCTCTCGGCTGCAGACCTGTGCTGCGATCCTGACCACTGCAGGCAACTGCAACTGCATATCTCAACGTGGAAAAAGTGCAGTAAAAACATGACATGCTCATGCTATGGGACCACCGTAGGATATGCAATCTGTCATTGACCGAGAGTGTTATGCAGCACATAACTGGGCTTGGCTTAAAAAGAAAAGACGCGAACATCATTTCTAAGGAAGTGGTCTACCCTGAGTGGTTGCCATGGAGATTTTTGAATCAGACTTCCTTGGTTCAAATCCCAGCTTTATCACTCACTAGACACGTGGCCTGGGGCAAGATATATAATCCCGTTTGGCCTCAGATTCCTTTGCTATAAAGCAGGTACAATAATATCATCTAAATACTGAGGGTTGGGCAGGTGCCTGAGATTGTCTTAGCCCAAGGTGGGATCATGGGATTGATCAGAACCTTTAAAAGCCTGTACTTCTGGTTAGAAGGGGGATGCTAGTATTTTTTTTTTTTTTGAGACAAAAGTCTGTGGGCCTATCCATTTGCTAGCAAATTAGTCAACTTCTCTTTCCTTATCTGTGTATGAGGTCTGACAATTAAGTTTGCAAACTTGCCACCCTGTGCTTATGACGGCAGTATCGTACAAACAACTTGGGGAAGTTTCATAACTTTTTTTTTTTTTTTTTGGAGACAGAGCCACAAGCTATTCCCCTGGGTAGAGTACTGTGGCATCACAGCTCACAACAACCTCCAACTCCTGGGCTCAAGCGAATCTCCTGCCTCTGCCTCCCAAGTAGCTGGGACCACAGGTGCCTGCCACAATGCCTGGCTGTTTTTTGGTTGAAGCCATCATTGTTGTGTGGTGGGCCCGGGCTGGATTCAAACCCACCACCCTCAGTGTATGTGGCTGGCGCCTTAGCCACTTGAGCCACAGGTGCTGAGCCAGGTTTTATAACCTTGGTATGTCAGTGCCTCCCAGCTGTGTTCTTGTCAGTGTGTGGCAATGTCTTGCTGAGTGGTGTTCACTATTGTTTTTGTGTACCATACAACAACTCTGATGATTATTCCAGAAAAAGAGTTCCAAAATTGCTTTCAAGGGTGGACTAGGCACTGGTGTTGGTGCACAGCTTCCCAAGGGCAGGACTTCAAGGTGGCCACAGTGATATTCAGCCATGAAGTATGTAGCACTTTTCTGAGGGCGAGTTCACGAACTTAATTGACAGACCTTTCTATGCCAGGTTCTGAGCTAGGCAATGACACAGAAGGTAGCGATTGCACAAACTTTGCAGATGCTAAACAAGCGACTAAGAGATTAAGTAATTTGCTTACTGTTGATTAGGGAGTGAGTGGTGAAGTTAGCATTCAAATGTAGGGTTTTTTGACTTGAAAATCAGGTCTTTAACCTCTAGGTCAGTGGTTTTCAGACTTGAATAAAAAGTGTGTCAGAATCACCTAGAAGACTTGTTAAAACAGATGGGCAGGCCTCACTCCAGAGTTTCTAGGTCAATAGGTATAAGGTGGGCCCTGAGAATTTGCTCTTCTAAAAGTCCCCAGATGATGCTGATGCCGTGGGTCCTGGGACCACCACTTTGAGAACCATTGTTCTAAATCAGTGGTTCTCAACCTTCCTAATGTCTCCTAATGGTGTGACCCTTTAATATAGTTCCTCATGTTGTAGTGACCCCCAATCATAAAATTGCGTTGCTACTTCATAACAGTAGTAATTTTGCTACTGTTATGAATCCTAATGTAAATAGCCGATATGCAGGATGTATTTTCACTGTTACAAAGGGGTCCCCACCCACAGGTTGAGACCTACTGCTCTAAATCATAATGCCTCTTGTCGTTCTTTTGTGTAAACCCAGCGACCATAAAGCCAGTTATGAATCCAACAGCCACAGCTATATTCAGTGATGCCTACTGCAGACACCAAAGGAATTCTGTGACAGCCTGTGTTGTGTCTGAAGTTGCTCTGACAACTTCGCAGATACACAACATGAAAGGTGTGACCCCAGTTGCTATGACACTGGCTTGAAGGGTTAGACACTAGAACTCACCTATGAGAGGGACATTTTCTGAGGCTGGCATGATCTCTGCCACCATTAGCTGAAAGACAGTCATGGCCAACAGGATGGTCACTCCTAGGGAGACCTTTTCCCCAGAGGCTGCCGGGAGATAAAAACTCAAGGGAGCCAGAAAAGATATGAGGACACATGGGATGAGGAGGTTGATGATGTAGAACGAGGACCTCCTCTTCAGAAGGAGTGTAAACGTCACGTCTGGGTACGGCTCTGAGCAGCAGCCATAGGAGATGACATTCTTGACAGCAGGCATGCCGTGGACCTCCCACTCCACATCCTCTATGAAGTCGGAGAGATCACCGCTGTCCAGGGCGTTGAATATATCCACCTGATTGCCATTGTAGGTCCAGGAGCCAAAGGTCAGATTGCACTGCTGGTTGTCAAAGGGGAAGTAGGTGACATCCACCACACAGGAACTTTTGGTGATGGCTGGTGCGTCCCAGGTGATCAGCCCATCATATCGCAGGACCACGTTGGTGTTCATGGGCTCTGAGGATTCATCGTCAGCCCTGGAGGTCAAATGAGGAAAATGAGAGCCGCTTGCCAGGGGCCCTCGCCAACTTCCTTACCCCAGACGGCTCGCTGCCCTGGGCCCATCACATCAGTTCTTTGGCAATGGATTGCCACTTTTCCTGTCACCCTGGCTTGAAAATCTGGACTGAACTCTAATTCACCCTTCTCCATCTCCTCTCGGGGTCTTCTTTTAAAGCACCTCTGCCCTATGTCCTTCCTGTCCATTTCCAATTTTTGCCACTTTTTGGGTCCAGGTATGATGAATTAAACATCCAATCAAAAAGTAAGCCTGCCAAGGCCCAAATCTGCTCGCCCGACTTTGCTTACTATAGGTGTTAGCATATGAAAAATAGCTTTTTGTTGCTATTGTAAGAAGCACGTGTGTTTATTTGGAACATTTGGAAAACATAGACAAAAAGGATCATTCACTCATCATCTTGGAGATAATCTCTTATTCTGGATATATATATATGTTTTTTGATTTATCAACATTTATGCCTAACATTTTTGGGTGTAGAATTTCTATTTTTCTCTAGGGAATTACTCTTTCTCCATCACTATTTCAAGGCAAAGGATCTGTCGGTCAAGGTTTCCCAGCCTCACCTGGCTGGGGCTGGCTTGGGTGACCCAGAGTAGATACAATTAATTTATGTGCCTTGGGTTCAGATCTTAAGGAGAGTGACACAAAGACCAAAAATAGTCACACTGGTGATGGCTCCCTGTGAAATAAAATAGCTCAATAGTCCCTGCTGTCTCAAACACACCAAGCAGTCTCAGTTTGGTCCTTTCCAAGGACGGGGCATTTTCTTTTTCCTTTAATTCAATGAGATCTACCATATCTTCTAACAATTTCATGTGTTCGCAGGTACCCAAGTCATATCTGATGCCTACCCCCAAAGAACATCAACTGATATATTTCTGCTAACATTGGGATGCATGTGTTTTCTACTTTTCCTAACAATTTTTCCCTTGTAAAATATATTTTGGCTAAGTGTAACATGGTATCCTGAATTCAATCCCAGAACAGAAAAAGTACACTAGTAGAAACACTGGTGAAATCTGAATAAGGTGTGTAGTTTAATTAATGCTATTGTTTCAATTTTGGTAAATCTATTACAGTAATGTAAGATACAACATTGGGGAAAGTGAGTGAAGGTTATGAGGACTCTGTACTGTCTTTGGAACTTTTCTGTAAAACTAAAATTATCCCAAAATTTAAAAGTCGATTTATAAAAAGAAAATGAAGGATAAAGAAAAAAGAAAAAAATGGATAAGACAAAATTTTAAAAATATATGTGGTCATCTGTTTATGTTCTTCTACAACATTCTTTTCATGGCTAAAGTGAATTCCATTATATTCTACTATGTAGATATACCATAGTTGTTTAACCAATCTATTAATGTTTGACATTATGGTTGGTTCCAGTTTTTCTATTTACTCATATAAGCAATGTTGCAGGAAACATCTGTGTAGTTGAATCTTTGTGACTACTCACTGACTCTTTCTTTAGGTTAATTGCTGGAAGAGCATGTGCGGGATTAGAACATACTTTAACGTTGCTTTTTTCTTTTTCTTTTTCCTGCTCATTAAAAATTATAGACCACAGCGTTAACTGCAATGGTCTGAGTCCATTCCATACCCAGAGGGGACTTTTTTTTCTTTTCCCAGATTAATCTGAGAGTACAAACGGCTGGGTTACAATGTCTGTGCTTGTTAGGTGAGGTCCCTGTTGTAGTCGTGTCCTGCCCCCAGGAGGTGTGCCGTATACCCTCACATTGTGTCCAATAGGTGGGAGCACACCAACCCCCCTCCCCTGCAACTTGAATTACACTGAGTTTATCTCTTGTGTGGGCATGTATTAGTTCATCTACTGGCTTTATATTTGTATTGAGTACCTTGGATACTTTTACATTCTTGTGATACTTTACTAAACAGAATGTTTTCCATTTCTACCCAAGTTACTACAAAAGATGTAAAGTCTCCACCTTTTTTTTTGAGACAGAGCCTCAAGCTGTACCCCTGGGTAGAGTGCTGTGGCATTACAGCTCACAGCAACCTCCAACTCCTGGGCTCAAGCGAGTCTCCTGCCTCCGCCTCCCAAGTAGCTGGGACCACAGGCGCCCGCCA
>CAUYTI010113538.1:0-19162 GCA_963575145.1 Galago senegalensis | reverse complement strand
TCCCCCTGGGTAGAGTGCCGTGGCATTACAGCTCACAGCAACCTCCAACTCCTGGGCTCAAGTGAGTCTCCTGCCTCCACCTCCCAAGTAGCTGGGACCACAGGTGCCTGCCACAATGCCCGGCTCTTTTTTGGTTGCAGCCATCATTGTCGTTTGGCGAGTCCGGGCTGGGGATTCGAACCCACCACCTTAGGTGTACGTGGCTGACACCTTAGCCGGTTGAGCTATAGGCGCTGAGCCATATGCCATTATATTAAAGATGAGGTTAAAAACTGTGCCTGGTTTCCTTATTGTGAATTATCACCGTCTTGTGGATTATTATTTAAATCTAACAGGATAGGAGACAATTAAAACTGTTTTGTACTTAGCATCATTTTTTTTTCCAACTTAATTATATACATCTACATTTTTTAAATGTCTGAATCATCAGGTTTTGTAGTAAGCATCATGATTAATACAATAATTCTGATTGGTATTAAAATTTTCTTATACAGGTATAGGAAGATTTTATTCTCCAAAATGAATAAATGGTTTCTTTTTGTGATTTTTCTGGTTATAAATATGATTCATTCCTACTGTAATAAGCCAAATTATATTTTAAAGTATGAAAAAGAAAAGCTGCAATTACGTTGATTCTCATTCCTCAGAGATAATCAACACTGTCATTTGGGGAAGATTGTTTTATACTTTCATACACACACAGATACACAAGCTTACCATTTTAAATAAATTATAACAATATATATTCTATTTCACTGGCCATTGGTGTGCTTCTGTGTCAAAACATATAGACTATTTCATCAATCACCTCTTTTATAAATTAGAACACTAATTTCACTAATATAGTAAAATTTTACTAATATAGTAAAAAAATACTTGGAAAAATTTCAGTCCAGGGCCAGGTGTGGTGGCTCCCGCCTGTAATCCCAGCACTCTGGGACGCCGTGGTGGGTAGATTGCCTGAGCTCACAGATTGGAGACCAGCCTGAGCCAGAGCGAGACCTTATCTCTAAAAATAGCTGGGCATTTTGGTGGGTGCCTGTAGTCCCAGTTATGTGGGAGGTTGAGGCAAAGGGATTGCACGAGCCCAAGAGTTTGAGGTTGCTGTAAGCTATGACACCATGGCATTTTACAGAGGGTGACAAGGTGAGACTCTGTCTCAAAAAAATTCAGTCCATACAGAAACTTATAGTTCAAAGGGAGGTGGGGAATTCTTCTCCTCATTGCAATAGTAACTCAATTCCTTTCCCATGTATAACTCATGTTAATGGTTAGGAATTTAACATTATGTACTTTACATTTGTACGCAATAGTATATAAATGATCATATGTGAATATGATCACACTTTATGTCCATCCTACAGTCTTTCACTTAAAATTTTATATCCGATGTATTTTATATTAGCAGAAGTTTTCTTATTTTTAGAGAATCACAATGTTACATTATTTATTCCCCACTAATAAATATTTAGATCCCTTTTCACTTTAACAGATAAAGTTTCTCCACAGCTACACATCTGTTGACACATAGTTTTTTCTGAAGGGAAGATTACATTAAGTTGACTTGTTGATGTTCTGTACATTTTAAATTTTCACAGGTAAGGCTAAGTTACCCTCTAAAAAGTTGACCATATAATATTACTCCCTCCCCAGTTGCTACCATATATTCTTAATAGTACTGAATAAATTCAAACTTTGAAAATATTGTTACTCTGACAAGCAAAAAGCTAATTTTCTTATTTTAGTTGCCTTTCCTATTCACTAGATCAAGAGGCAGATTAGGAGTTTTTTAAATGTGTTTATTAGTCATTGTATTTCATATGTAAAGTATTCAAATACTTTGTGTATGTTTAATGGCTTTTTGACGTTGATATTGTTGAGCTATTTATACTTATCCACAATTTATTTTATTTAAAAATATTTGTTTCCATCTTCAACATTTTAACTACATATGTTCAATATTTTGACATTCAAACATATTAAAACAGTAATATATTTGTCTTTTTACATATGTATATTAAACTTTTTCCACAAGAAGACAACCAGTTGGGCCATCACTATTATTTTTTCTCATTGTTCCAAAACCACTAAATTTCTGTGTGTTTAATTTCTGGCACATTATGCTTTCTTTATTCTTTTTTTAAAAATTTTCTTTGTTAGCCTTTTGTGTATTCTTTCAAATGTGTATTAATATTGATCCAAGATTAATATAGCTCTATTAATTTAATAGAAACATTTAATAAGAGGTGACACTTGATTTTCCAATATCGAGTCTTCTCATCTAAGAATATGACTTTTTTGACATTTATTTCATCTTTACATTTATGTAAATATTTAATTTATATAAACATATCCACACATATAGCTACAATTGTGTCTATTACTATATAATAAGTTACTATAACATAATGCTATTATAACGTTGTTATTAAAACTTTTCTTTTGAGTCTAGCCAATGTATACAAAAATTTATCCTGTATTCATTTTATAAAAGAGATATTATAAAATAGTAATAAGAATATATGCAAAAGTGGCCTATTTCTTAAACTGATTGAAGTCATCTATGACAAACCCATGACTAATATCCGCTTTTTTGATAATCTTTCATTTTCTAGCTAGACAATTTTGTCACCTAAAAATAAGTCATTGTTTTTTCTTTTTCTTTACAATATCTTTTTTTTTTTCAAAAAATTTAGATTGACTACAACCTTACTCTTCACTTTTGAGTGTGATATTGTAAATTTCTAGAATGTTTTTAGATTAAAAATAATTTCTTCTATTTATAGCTTACCAAGGTTTTGTGTGTATTTGTTTCATTTTGTTTGCTTTAATAAGATTATGCTTAAAACTGTTATAAATACTTTTTTAAATTTATTGAAATATGGTACAATACGAATTAAATTTCTCGGTCATGAGGCACTTGTTTATTCTTGTGATCAACTATATTGTTTTGCTTTGTTACTATTCTTTTACTACATAGTTGGATTCAATTAGTAAATATTTTACCTATAAGTTTATCTTTAAATAGCTAAATTGCCCTTTGGCTCTGTTCCCCTAATTCCTGTCTATCTTTGTTATCAGTAACATAAGCAGTAAAATATAATTTTTGAAATGGAAGGAGGCCTAGAAATAAAATCAACCTGCTCCTCATCTGACAGATTGATAACTCTAAGATTGATATTTCATAGGGAAGTAAATGGTTACACTAGCAAAACTATTATCAGAGACAGGATTGTGTGATTTGGGATTCACAAACCTTGGAAGGCAGCTTAAGATGCAAATTCAAGAGAATGTGAAGTTCCTTGGTAGCAATTGGTTTCTGTCCAACCCCCTTACTACAGTCACCTCTATGAGCTACACCTGCCTCCAACTCCGTAGTGTACTAAGAGACTTAGAGTTTTGTTCTCTGATCCTTTCACGTCTCTTTAAATAGATGGTGCTTCTCAAGATTTCACTTCTATTGTCTTTGACAACTTTAATTCCCCTGGTAGTTCCCAGCCTCTATAATGGTACATAATGAATATTTTTGCCTCAATGAAATTGTTTTCCTGCACCTTGCTATGCACTTTGATAGCATAATTCTAGTAGTTAAATATTTTACAGAACTCCTAATCTATGGTCACTTCTTACTATACCATGGACAGAGGAGCAGTGCTGTTTCACCAGGGGAAATGGAAGGGCTGACTCACGTAGAATTAGCCAGAGGTCAGTCAGTTGGATGTCAATATAGCTGATCACTGATCCCTTCTACAATGCTCAGACTCAGGGTCAGGTCCCTGGGTGGGGTTTTCTTAGAAGCAAAGCATATGTTACATTCTGAAAGATACAATGAAGCTCCTGGATTTGTTGACAGGAATTATGGTGCTTCTTTCCACCTGCCATGCTTGCCAGCATTTGGCAGCTAGCTTAGGCCCTTTGAAGAGTTATTTTACTTGATTAAAAATAAAAAAAGTAAAAAGCCACATTGGGAGCCGTTCAGTAGTTCCCAGTGTGATATCTTAAGTGAAAGTAAAACTTGAAAAAAGCTGGCCCCAAGCCTTGTTAAGTAAGATGACCAGACTAGAAGAAAAGTGTATTACTTTCCTTTGAAGTCCAGTTGTCTAAGTCTTTGTGGAATATTGCAAATGAATTTCAAAGGAAGGTTTCATTCTCTTTTTTCTCTTGTCCTGAATTTCTGCTGCTTGTCTCTTCCCTTCTGTCTTCACTGCGTCTTCATCTGAGAAAACGATCTGATCTTAAGCATGCTGATTTGTGCATTCATGCATGTCTTCATTCAGGGAAGAATTATTTGTTTGGCTACCATGTTTCAAGTTCTACACACACTAGGGGTTACTGCAGAGCAAATTCAGGTCAGGGCCCTGCTTTTAGAAATCAGGGGCAGTGGATACTAATTAGTTAGTCTCCCCAGTCAATGTATAATTACAAACTAAGAATAATGTGACATGGAAAAAAACCTGTCTTAAGACGATGGCTATTTCTACTGTGGAAGGGATAGGGCACAGGGTTGGTGAAGAATTTTTTAAGGAATTACTTTTGAGCAGAGACAGCAGTTAAGCAGGTCTAGGTAGTATGGGGGTAGCAGCGAAGCAGGAGGAGTAGACAATTCTAAGCTACAGGAAATAGCACGTGTAAATGTCCTGTGATCAGAAGGAATCATTCATATCTGAAAGAAGATTGATATAGGTGAAGTGAAGAGAGAAAAAAGGAATGAGACATGATGACTCTTGGGCCACATTGTAGAGGACCTTGCAGGAAATGGATATGATGGGAGGAGGAGATGACAGTAGAATCCCATTTCCACTTGAAAAAATTTATTGGCTGCAGTATGTTCAACATACTGGAAGGTTTGCTGAAATAAAAGTTTAATATGGAGGCAAGAATAAAAAATAAATAAGACTGATGGAAACCTTGATTAGGTTGGAGAGCAGTGAAAGTAGATATTCAGGAGATGACAAAGAGGTGGAATCAAAATAAATGGATAAATGTGGGACTGAGAGAGTCAGCATTTTCTGCATGACCTGTAGGTCTCTGCTTTGAGTCACCAGACTCATGGGGCTACCTCACCCCTTATGTAGTCCTCTGTCCATCTAAGGCTGGCTTAACCATCATCATTCCACCCAAACGCTCTTAACAACAATTAGCATGGTCCTCTGTGTAACTGAATCCATAGATATTTCCAGGAATAACTTGTTTGACCTCTCAGCAGTTAATACTTGAGATCATCTTCCTGAAACCTTCTCTTCTGGTCTCCATGACATCAGAGTATTGTCTTGTGGGTGACCTACTCTAACCACTTTTTCTAACATTCTCTGTAGGATTATCTTCTTCTATAAACCTGACAAATGTTGATATCTTAGGTACCCTTCTAAGACTATTTTCTTCCTACCTAATTCACATTCAATTGGCATTGCTATGCTAGTGCTTTCCTAATTAATATCTCCACTACGGAATCCTCTTAACTATACACTTAACTGTGTGATTATGTCTGTTTACAATATCTCAGTGATAACTCAAATTCAAGGTATCTAGTCCAATTTTTGATATCTCTTACCAGCTTAAAGGATGTTTAGTGTTCTATCAGTTATTTGATCAGAGACTTTGTAGTTTTGATATTTAATAATCAGGGGCAGTAACCAAGAAACATACACATCTTTTTTTTCTTCTCATGCCTCCTTACAAGCTTTTATGAACTATTAGCCTTCTCTAAATTCAGGAAGAAGCCCAAGCATCCTTTGCAAATACAAAGCTAAAAAATAACTCATTGCAGTTAGATTTTTTTCTGCACCCTTACTCAAAATTTTCCTGTGTTCATTTGTATCTTTGCTATAGATTTTCAAGTCTTGATGTTGTCAATGAATATGCACACTAGACTGAAATCAATTCAGGACAAATGTAATAGCCCAAGGACTTCCTGTTCTCAGGTGTTCTTCATAACTTTAAGCAATGACCTTTATACTCATATTGTCGATAACTAGGAACATTTATAGTATAGTCCAAAGAAAAAAATGGTTCAGCCCCCACAAGCAGAGGAGACCACTACCTAGTAACTTTTTATGGGGAAGGGATGGAAGAAGGACACAACTTCCAATGAACAAAGTGATTTGTACTCCAGGCTTTAAAAAATGCAATTCATTGATTGTATTAGTTACAGACATGATGATTCAGTTCCAAACGGACAAAGAAAATATTATTTTTATTGATTTACATGGACTAACTAGTATTTTCAGAGTACTTTTCTTGATGAAAAAAAACACACATCACTGTCTTTACCCTTGAGTTGGTTCCCATATGATAGAGACATAGGAAGCATAGGGAGAATGAGGATGTGCTATAATTGTGAGTGTAGGAAGGTGGAGGTCTGAATTCTCATTCTGGGCATCTGAGAAGAGTTTGTGGAAGTGAAAATATCTGATCCAAGTCTTGAGATATAGGTACGATTTTGAAAGTAGATGTAAGGGCATGTTCTGTTTGACAGAATGCACAGTTTGAAAAAAGATTTAAAAAATGGGAAATTATTTTCTTGGAGAATTAGATGTTCTTTTGCATCTCATATGTAACATGTTGTAAGAAACATTGAAGCAAGCGTAAACACATTCACTTGTATGTGTGGGAACTAAAGTTAATAGACCCTTCTGTGGATCTGTGCCTCATCCTAGGACATTGTGGTTGCCGAAATCCAGAGGCAGACGTTTGAGGAGAGTGTCCCTTTCACAGAAATTGTTACAGTTCTGCATCCCCAGATTTCAACTCTCTTGGAAGTAACCATCTGAGATAAGTACCTTCTTGGTGTACAAGTTTCTGACTCAGTACTAAGAAACAAGGTCCTCTGGTTGCATGCAGAAGAAAAGGAATTTGGCAGAGCAGGAAATAAAAAGAAACCTTGTTGGAACATGTAAGATAATGCACATAAAGTAAAAATGAAAAAAGAGGGCTGAGATTGTGCTTCACACGACTGTCTGTGGCTGTAGGAAGTGCTGAATTTTCCCAGGCTAGAGTTTGGGGAATACCAGGAGTCTTGATTAACAGTCACGACAGGACTTCACACCACTCGGATAAAGGAAAAAAGGTCAGTTTTCCAGAGGACAATCTGCATTACTACCAAAAGTAACGGTTGCTGGGGGAAGGCTGGAAAGTTTCCCTATGCTTGATTTTCGTATTTCCTGGATATTTTAATTTTAAACTCTTTTCTATTACTTAGGTAGTAGTTGAAGTCATTATATCTTGCCTTTCCTGTAATTTATTAAGCCTTATATCTATTTCCTAGCCTCTCCCACAAATATTCAGGCCAAACTTTTGTAGACTTTTGCTTCATGAGACTTATCTTCAGGAAGGAAAGTCTATCCAAGCAAGTGTCGACTAAAATCTGAGTGTGTATATACTCAGTTATACTCAGTGTATACTCAGTGTTATTTTGAGTATGTGTGCTGGGGATGGGAAAAGGGGTATATTAGAAATACAAGGAGGACCTTTAAAAAATCTGATTCTACTTTATGAGGTTTTTATTTCTAGTCCTTATCCTAAACATTGTTATTAAATTTTAAGCCTTTTTAATTTTGTGAAGGCAAAAGGTAGAAACCTAATAAACACATGTATAAAAAAATCTGTTTTGAAGTAATAAAAAGAAATCTAATTCTACATCCCTTATACCACCAACTTCCACCCATTTACACAGTTAATATATCAGAATATCTTGGCAGAAGGGAGCCAGACTTTTCTCTTTAATAGTTATTTACTGATGATTCTGTTGTTCTCATCATCTTCCTTTTCCTCTAAGTTGAGGACTATTGATATAATCTTTTTGTGGGTCCACTGTTATTTCTGTTATTGAAAACAATATTCTGAATTCTATGATTTCTATGAAAAAGGTCTGAAAAAAGTTGTCACCTCCTTTTAGAGAGAACATTATAACTTGAGTAGCTTTGCAACTGTGGCCTATCCTGTAGTGGGACTGGATTGCCCTGAACACCAGTAAATTCTCTGTCTCAGGCAGTGTTTATGTAGGAGTTGGATGACTCTCTACCAGAGGGGGAAATGCATGAAAATGAGACAGTGACCTTTTATGCTCATCAAGAGCCAGGATATACAGTGACGTGATATTACAGTTAACTATGTGAAACAAGGAATGGACAACAATGCAAATCTCACCAAACATCACAATTTGCTTCATGTTCTTAAATATCTATGTGAGAACTTCTCAATGGCAGACCGAGTGATGTGTGATGAGCAACTGTCCAAATAGCGTACTAGGAATGATTCCATTTTGGTTGTCTAAGAAGACTGAGAGGACAAGTAGTGCTTCTGAAATTTTAGATAAAACTTGAAATTGGAATGTTACGAGAGTATGTTCGAATATTCGATGCATTTTAAACAGTTTCTTTACCAGATTAGAAGAAAGTAATGGTGAAAAACGGAGTCAACCTACAGAATGGCATGTGGCATGTTTTTTAAGGGTCCAGAGGAAATTTCCAATCCTCAAATATCCATTTTATAGCCATCTTTATAGTTCTACAGCTAGTGCGTTCTTTTGGATCAGGTATGGCCATCTTCCTATTTTGATTGAGAATGAAGGACAGAAGTAGCCTAGGTGACAAAATTTTACAAGGCCAGGTTCCAGAGCTGGGGATTTCTCACCCAAGGCCACGGGCAGGGGAGTAAAGGGTACCATGTTCTCTGGTGGGTCAAAGGGAAGACCCCAAAGCCTAGCAACCAGTATGGTTTCTATTGGTACACATTCTTTCTATTTGGTATACAACACTTGAACTAGGAACCAGGAGCAAGGGAATAAACATCAATAGGATTGTTTAGATCAGGAATTGTCTAGCCAGGATTTATTACCTATAATGTTTTTTTAAGGACTACATAGGGCAATAAGGTCATCCACTTTTAAAAGGCCTAGAATATAACAGACATCTTAGAAGAAGGACTCATGAGAATGGGAGAGGTGCAAGAGAAGGATGTGACAGAAAGCCTCATTCCTCCCGCAGTAACGTGACAACTTATCCCTGCTTGAACACTTTTTGTTTTTGATTATTATGGTATTGGTAATTATTTTAATGATGTAATTGAGACTTCTAATAAAAAAGAATAACATTTTGTCCAGCATTTTCTTTTAAATAAATGCATGAATTTATCTAAATGTCTTTGGGATAATTTAGACTATGCTTTACTTAAACTTGACTAAAGATATAACACCATATCAATAAAAAGTCAGATCATTCAATGCAGGAATCCTTTTCAATACTTTAATGCAGATTGTTAATTCAGGATAGTTTAGTCTCCATATTATTTTCTTATTCTTCTCCCTGTTGAAAATTTTTTTCTGTCTATACCACTGGTTCTCAACCTGTGGGTCATGACCCCTTTGTAACAATGAAAATACATTGCGGCCTTAGGAAGGTTGAGAACTACTGATCTGAGGATCCTGGAGTGGAGTCGGAGGTTACAAATTAGTAATCTATGGACTAAAGTAATCCAATGGTTTGACTAAAGAAGTGAGTTTTTCCTTTTATCTTGTTTTATTGAGTTCATAGTTATTTTTCTTGGAGACCCATCACCTCACCCTACCATTGAGTTATTAATAAAGACTATTTGTGTTGCCTGAATAGCTATTGAAAGCACATGCATATGCAGCTCATAGAGAAGGCACAATGTTAAATTTCTTAGGCTCCCAAGACTTTAATTCTACAAAACAAAGAGACTGAAGGTTATATTTCCCCCCATTAGTTGACAGGTGAGTTGGAAGAAAATTTATACATCATGAGGGCTATCAGATATAAAACATCTCCCACATACAGCAAAACACCCTGGTGTAGTGGATGAGGGCTATCAGATATAAAACATCTCCCACATACAGCAAAACACCCTGGTGTGGTGGACACCATCATAACCATTTTAAGGGTTATAAAACAGGGTTAAAGGAATTAACATAGTTCCCAGAATCAGAAGCTTATTAATTGTGAGAATCAGGTTGAAACCCATATCTGTTTATCACTAAATCCTCCCTGTGCCCTCATTTCCCTTAATGGGCAGAAACTTTCTATCAATATCTCGTGAAGAATGGAGCTTTGCCCAGATTTTGGAAACATTGTCAAGGCTAGATACACAGAGGCTATCCAATGTCCAAATATCTCAAATTATTTTACAAAATATTTTATTTGCATGCTATTTTCTTTGGCCAGTAGGAAGTTATTATCCTACTGTGCCTGAAAACATACTTGATTGCCTGAAGTGCCACAGAGAACTTAGGGATAATTATCATTAGAAGAAATTTGGCTTTCATTCACACACTGAAATGAGCTTGGAAAATATATCCCAAATCACTCACGTTAGAACTGGAAAGAGATTTTATATCTGTCACTTAAATTTTCCTTTTTGTCACTGTACTAAGTATATTATAAATTTCACCTTGTTTGTACAAACATGACTAACACGGCACATGCCTTGGAATAGTCATGATTGAATAAACAGCGCCCATGTATAGCTGGCTATTTCTGCAAGTGCAGTGAAGATTAATATGATACATATTAAGGCAATTAGACTTCTGAGTTTGACTTTCAGTGAGTAGGGTTTGAGAGGAGAGAGGGGCACAAAAAATGTTGCCCTTTTCAAAGAACTCACTAATGTGCTAATTACATGTCAGATATGAAAGTTGAGGCAGTATGACCTTCAAGCCAACAAAAGACCTTTTCAAGTAAGCCATTTTTAGGTACATTAACAAAATGAGCAATGCCCTTCCACAGATAAATTATGTATGGCTGTTATTTCATTGTATGTAAATGCACACCAAGGAATTGTTTCACTGTTGACATACTAATGCTATAAACAAGCAAAGACTACAAATTTATTTAAATAACATTTTGTGGTTCTCCAAGTAGTGATTCAAAGCTGTGTACGTGTTCATGTCCATCCATTGCATGTAGCTAATGGGCTGTTTCCCCTCGGCTGAATGTAGTGTGGATTTGAACAATAAAAGCCACAATGTGTTAAAGTATATACCTGACCGATATTTTAGAAAGTTAGAAAAATGATTGTTAAATTAAAGATCTCCTTGCCATGATAAAGACAATGATGTCTTGTGTAGATTAGATAAAACATTGCCTTTTTATGTACCCCTCTCTGTGCTAGCAAGAGAAATGTTGACCGAGGGTGGGGTTCAAGGGAAGAGAAAGAATCTCATATTCTTTCTCATGGCTATTTCATGGTATTAAAAAAAAATGTTTGTAAATATTGGATTTAGGTAAGGGACATAATGGTTATTATTTAAAAGTGTACTCATTTCCCTGGAAAAGAGTGTAAATTTTAAAAGTGATAATATACGAGATATTTGGCTGTCACTAACGCTGGAATCAAATCCACTATTGGCATGTCAAACAGTGACCATGAACTTGTAGTGAAAATCAAGAATAGGAAGAAGAATTTAATTATCTTGTGTTTGTCTGTCTTTGTAGTATATTTGATGATGTAAATAAAATGGGAACAAAGATACAGTCACATTTAATACAGCTTAAATATATGTAATAGATCTCTGGGAAATAGTAAACCAATTATGAACTTGAACCATAGTCCTTTGAGATTCCAAGAGCCTATTAGCATTCAGTCTAACTTTTTTCCCTATCCTATAGCTTATATCTTTTATTATGGGTTTGATGTTGATACCAGAAGAGTTTACTAATTTACTCACCAGTCGTTTATTTTACACAATTTTCTAGGTCCCTTTATTGTTACTCATTTGAATAGATTCTCTGAATCCTTTCATAAAATGGATACTAGTGACATTTATGAGAATGTTGTCACCGAGATTTTCAATGAATGTGTACATGTTCTTACTGGTCCAGGATAACAAATGCTTCTGCATTTCCTTGGTAATCTAAAATGATTTCTGTTATTTCGGATTCTTTTTAAGGTGGCACATCTTGCTTGTTCCATGTCAGCAAATGAAGATGGAATAAAAATTGTCAAAGTTGCAGCCAATCAACTGGAGACCTTGTGTCCGCAGGTATCGTAACTAAGTTACTACTTTATTTGTTCCATAAAAATTATTTATAATCCTTTATACCTTTATACACATAAAATATATTAAAATATTTATTTGATTAAAGACTGAATCAATGTAAAGTCATCATTTATTCCATATTAAGGAACTGTTTTGGTAGCTATTAGATGCTTCTGAGAGATTTAAGGTTAGTCTCAGTTAAACATCTCCTAGTAGTCTGAAAATATACCAGAACCATTTAAAATGGATACTTTGAATCCAGGTAATTAAACAACTTTATGCATTGATTTATCTTGCTAAATTCCTTTGATAGCCAGTAAAGAAAAAATGTAAAGGGAACTTGTTTTGTGAGACCACCAAGAAAAAAAGAATCAGTCTATATGGCAAATCCTGGAATATTATAACACAAAGCCCTGTGTTTTATAGATGAACAAACAGTGTTAGTGAAACTAACTATTGTATAGGTATTTATTTATAAATCAGGAGTTCATTTAGGGGACAAGAGAGGATGATGAAAAATCTTCAGTAAAGGCAGAGAAAACCTCTATATATGTTTTTAGTCCTTGAAATTATGTGATCCATTTCTTTCCATAAGTCATTTTGTTTGGAATACTTAATGGGAGTATTTTCTGATGAATGATAATACATTCTATGATATTCTATTAAATTGAGATAGTAACGACTTGCTTTCAAATATGATTCCACAGTATTAATTGGAAAGTTACATTAGAAAGCTACCTTTTTTTTTAACTGATCACTGAGCTTCTTTTTTACCGAATAGAAGGGTGTGAACACGAGATTGTGTTCCATGACCTTATAGACGAGATAACTATGTTCATTTGAATGGATATGTACTCTGTTCATACAGTATTGGCGATTATCAAGCAGGCCTGCCAGGGGAGAAAAGGGTGGTGTTCTCTAAATGGCCATATTGGAATCTCATGAGGAAAAGGTGTTTTGTCTTGTCTATTTTTAGTCATTTCTTAATTTTGAATTCTCAAGTCATGCAAAAGGAATTACTTTTTTCTCTTTTATATAAAAGGTATGGGTTTGAAAAAAGTATTCTTGTCAGGAATTTAGGAGTTTCTTAAAATTTGAAGAGCAACATATTTTAGAGAATTATCTGTAGATGACCTGGGTCTTAGACTTGTGAACCAGGATACACATAGGGCAATCTTAACACTTTTGTCTTAGAAGAAGCTGGAAATCATGTGGGTACTTAACTTCCAAATAAAGAGCACAAATGTTGTAAGGACATCAAATATAACATGATCAGAGACTTCAAGTCTCTGGACATCTGCTGAAATTCTCATTATACTAAAAGTAGAGCATGTGTTAAATTCTTGATTTGCATTGTTGACAATTTTATCTCTAATAATACTGAGGAAACAGCGAGAGAAACAGCTTCTTCTGACTTAATTTTGATTAAAATGTAAGAACGGGCTGGAGAAGTGGAATCTAGAGGGCCAGCAACTGAGATCTCCCAACTGATGTCAGTTTCCTATGAGACTCCAAAGGGAACAGAATCCACAAGACGGTCTCTAAAGTAGTTGAGGCAAATATACTTCCATTAACACGCTATGCGAGTTCTCAGCTTTCCACAACAGAATAACTCTTGATTCTGTCACTTTTTTAGATGATTTTAATGTGTTATTTTCAGATTACTAGGGAGAACTTTTTCCAAATATTTCTTAATTGTTTGGCTTTCTGATTCTATGATTCTTCTATGACTTGCCTGTATCTTTGGCCAATTTTTAATTGGAATGTCTTTTTAAAATTTTATTATATTATTGGTAATATTATAATAAGACTATATAGTGATATATCTCAATACATAAGCTAAATTGAAAACTATTATATGTGTTTATAGTATTGATTAGGTTTCTGAAAAATATCTGTATTATGTCTTCTTAAAACTTTATAAATATTTTAGTCATAGAAGATTTTATGAACTTTAATGTAAACATATGATTCATCTTTTAATTCCTTTAATAAATATTTATTGAGCATATACCGTATGCCCTAGTTTGTCAGGTTTTGCCTTGTTAAAATATTTTACCAACAAAAGTATATAGTTACCGCATTATCTTTTAAAAGTATTAAAGTATTTTTATTCAACATATACATTTTCCTATTTTTATGTCTAACATGAGGTAGGGATCATTTTTTTAACACTGTAATCAGGCTGCCATCATGTATTAAATAGTTGACCTTCTCAATTGATATGAAATTCTACCATTCTATCATACACAAAAACACACACATAGGCACATACACACTTATCTCTTCACCGTTTCTTTTATTTTTGTATACATGTGCACATGTAGTTTGTACACAAATGTAATGCATGAATAAATGTGTATGTTTATGTAATTATACACATAAAATGTATATAATTCTTTTACTCTTGTTTCATATATAAATATGTGTTGATAACCAAACTAAAACACATTTTGAGGTGCAGAGATTTCTGGAATTTCTATTTTGTTTTTTTGATTTGTTTATCCCTACCACAGTGTCACAAGGTATAGGTATGATGTCATACTAAGTCTTGATATCTTCTAAGCAAACTGGTTCAACGTGTTCTTTTTTTTTCTTTAAATTATTGCCATTATTCTTGACTTTTTGTGCTTTCATATAACTTTCAGGATCAACTTATCCAGTGTCATGTAAAAAAACTATAATTTTGATTAAACATGTTAAAATGTTCTGAATTTTAAGTTATTTTAGAGAATAATGACTTTTTCAAGAAATTGAATCTCTCCATTGATAAGCATACTGTATGTATTTAGTCCTCCCTTCTTAGCCACTGTTTTGCTTTCCATGGTATCAGTTACCCAAAGTCAATTGCAGTTGAACAATAGTAAATAAAAACTTTCAGCTGTGGTCTATGTATACCATGGAATACTATTCAGCCATTAAAAAGATGGAAATGTTACATCTTTTGTATTAATCTGGATGGAAGTGGAACACATTTTTCTTAATAAAGCATCACAAGAATGGAGAAGCAAGAATCCTATGTACTCAATTCTGATATGGGGACAATTAATGATTTAGTACATGGTGGGAGGTGGGGGAAAGGGAGAGCAGAGAGATCTATGGTAAGAATAGATCTTGTATTAGTGAAATTGTAAAGAAAGGAAAATAAATTCATGTTAGTTGGGCTGTCATACCTCAAACTGCAAAAGTTATTACCACAGGGTCTAATAAGTGCTTAGTTAAGATGGAAAGGCATTAAATTTGTAAGTGAAAGGCATGAACAAAAAACATGTTCTGCTTGACAGGGATTAGCCAAGATTTCGGCATCCACTGTGGTCTTGGGAGGTATCCACTGCAGATGAGGGAGGGGCCACTGTATCTCCATGATTAGATGTTTGCTTTTCAGTGTCATTCAGGGACTCTTTAGTTTTTTATTATATATGTCAAGAAACGTCATAGTTTTAAATATCTTCTATGTGTTGTTGATTTCTAAATTTTTCTCTCTAGACCAAGCCTCTCCCCTAAAGACTAGACTCACATGTCCAATTTTTCCTTTGGTATCTAGAAGACATCTAAATTTTAAAATGGCCCAAATAGAACTTCTGATTCCTCTATCGCTATCTTTTTATACTTCTCCTTCGGCTTTCCCAGTTTTAGTTATTGACACAGCCATTCATCTAGTTATTTTAGTGAAAAACCTAGCAGAAGGAGACATAATTCCTCCATTCAGTATTTATTGAACATCTATTATGTGGTAGGCACTGTTAGCACATCTAGGGAGAGAATAAGAAGGAAATCAGACAATAGATAAAATACCCATTTTTGTAAAGGTCATATTCTAATGATAACCAATGGCTGTTTTCCTACCTAATCCATTAACAAGTCTTATCAATTTCACCAGAAATGGCTCCTGTAGCACAGCGGTTATGGCACCAGCCACATATACGAAGAGTGGCTGGTTTGAACCAGCCGGGGCCAGCTAAAAAAACAATGGTAACTGCAACACAAAATAGTCAATCATTTCAGAGGTGCCCGTAGCTCAGTGGGTAGGGCGCCAGCTACATACACTCAGGCTGGTGGATTTGAATCCATCCCTGGCCAGCTAAACAACAATGACAAATAGCTGGGTATTGTGGCAGGCACCAGTAGTTCCAGCTACTTGGGAGGCTAAGACAAGAGAATCACTTAAGCCCAAGAGTTTGAAGTTGCTGTGACCTGTGACGCCAAGGCATTTTACCAAGGGCGACATAGAGAAACTCTGTCTCAAAAAAAAAAAAAAAAATCTATCTTGAATCTCTATTCTTTTCTCCATCTTGTCAACATCTTAGCCCATGCCACCACCATCTTTATCTTGGTGTACAGAAATGTCATTCCATCTGGTTTCCATGCTTATTCTCACATCTTTATAACTTACTCTCCCTATAAAAGCCAAAGTTAAATTTAAATATGTTTATGAGAGAATGCCTTTCCTTAGCTTTTCACAATAAAATATAAACTATTTTTTATGGGTTAATCAGATTGATAAGCTTTCCTGATGGGCCGACTTCCAACCACTTCCCATGTTTTTTTTTTTTTTTCCACTCTAGATCTTTGCATGTTGGCCATTTTGTTTGGGGAGCACAGTCACCTCCTTCTTACCTGAGGGAGTTTCTACTTGGTAACTGCCGGGTGTTCTTTCCTCATATGGTCACATGGACAGCTTCTTTTTTATTCAATTTATGAAGACTTAGCTTAATTATCATCTTCTGAAAGATTAATCTCCCTAAGTCACTCTTCCATCTGTGACTTAGGTCACGATACTATGTATTTACTTTTTTCAGAGACTATATAATAGCATGAATTTTGTTATTGTGTATATTACCCATTCATACATAAAGTTCATGAAGGCCATAATCTGGTTTTCCTTATTCACTCCTTTTCCCTGGACCTAGCAGAAATGCAGCATATGTTGAATGTTTAATAAATTTTTGCTCAGTATATAAATAAATGATAGTTTATAGAATGATAAAACATTCTATATTCAAAGAGGGCAGGCTGGCCTTTTTCTTAACATGATGTGTCTCCTTTTTGACAAGATGAAAGAAATCTGACAGTGAGCTGGAACTGTTGGCTAACCAAGGAAGAGACTTTACCTGGTGGGCTGCAGTGATCTACTCTTGGCTGAGTCCGTCTTAGTGTTTTACTAGTTATTTCGGTAAAATTATAGAATAACTGTCCAAAATTTTTCAGTCAAAAAAAGAGGGTTAAAAAATGTTAGTTCAAAGAATCCAGTCCCAAAGAATGTGGATATTCTACAATATGGACTAAATCTAACTATCTAGATGAAATATAATAGATATAAATACTAACCTATACATACTGGGCTCTATACAAGCAATTTCAAAGATAGGGAATGAAAGAGATATGGCTTAGCCAATAAAATGTACCTTCTGTAAAGCTTAGAGGTTGTAGTTGATAGTTATCTCAGTGTGGATCAAAAGCTAATAATTAAATATGTTTATGTTAAATAAATTCTAACACTGATATTGAACCTTCAAAATTATTATTTTTTAAATTGTATTTAGGCTCAGCCACATACACCAAGGGTGGTGGGTTCTAACCCAACCCAGGCCAGCTAAACAACAATGACAACTGCAACAAAAAATAGCTGGGCATTGTAGTAGGTGCCTATAGTCCCAGCTACTTAGGAGATTGAGGCAAGAGAATCGCTTGAGCCTAAGAGTTTGCGGTTGTTGTGAGCTGTAACGCCACGACACCCTGCCAAGGGTGACATAGTGAGACGCTGTCTCAAAAAAAAAAAAATAAATAAAAATGAAATGAAATTGTATATGATATATTATGGTTAGGCTATACATCCTGAAATTCAGAATTAGTCCATCTAGAGTGTTGCTGATGTGCACATGTGTGTTATATGTCTCTGAGTGTGTGTAAGTTCCGGTTTGGCAGTATCTGTTGAAATAAAACACGTGGATGCCTTCATATCACTGACTCAACTCTCAGCAGTTCATGGTACAGATATATGTGTGCAGGTGCACAAACACCCATAAGTGAGGTTTTTATGCAATGTTATCTGCAATGGCAAAAGATAAGGCCAACCAAAGTGTTTGCCAACAGAAGATGTTAAAAGATGTTTAAAGCCTGAGTTGGCTCTGTGTATGTTTCAATATATAAAATACCTAAAACCCAAGTGAAACAGGAAAATTTCAGATGAGTATATATTTGATCCCATTTGTCAGAGATAAAAACAGATAAATGGGATGCCAGGCTTATACTATCTATATTCATAAACAAATTTCCAAATGATCCTGAGAGTTTTTATTGCGGACACTTCTAGAAAATGAGAATGGTTGACAAAGAATCAGAAGGACCATTTTTACATTTCAACTTCATTTAGGACTCTTAATTTAACCACAAATAGGCATTTATTCAAGGCTAAACAAAATATAAGAAACAAGAATGTTCCTGGATTGATTCGAGAGGGACTCAGGCACACCCTGGGTCCGAAGGAGCTGAGATAGGACAGCACTGAATTCTTATTTGGGAGGCATGATTGAATTCAGCTCCGTTTCAGTGAATTGAATCATACTGGTTTTTACTGTGCCCAAAGGACCGAAACTGCACTGCTTTGCCTAGTTACAGGTGTTGTACTTTAAAAAAAGAATTGTCACTTGGAGCGTATTTAGCAGAGGATGTCGGAAACACTGACATGACTTGAAACTATGTCACATAAAAACCTCATAAAAGCAACAGGGAATTTTTAGTCAGAAAAAAAGTAAGTCTCGGGGAAACACGATCACCGTTGTCAAATCTTTAAAGGGCTGTGATGTGAAAGACTTGTTCTGAAGGGCCCTGAGGGGAAGAACTATAACCTATATGTTCTTCTATAAGAACTTGGAAGGCCACAAATTTTGTCTCAGTGTAGAGATGGATTTTTATAAAAAAAAAAGCTATCCTGAAAAATCTTCGACTCTGTTGAGAAGGGGGGATTAGGGATTTCTCAACACCACACACATTAATACAAGGAAGGAGACTGCTTGACAAAGCTGTTGATAGTTTACATTCCCACCAGCAGTGTAGGAGTGTTCCCTTTTCTCCACATCCACGCCAGCATCTCTGATTTTGGGATTTTGTGATATGGGCTAATCTTACTGGAGTTAGGTGATATCTCAGAGTAGTTTTGATTTGCATTTC
>CAUYTI010113537.1:0-16051 GCA_963575145.1 Galago senegalensis | reverse complement strand
CCGCCTCCCAAGTAGCTGGGACCACAGGTGCCCGCCACAACGCCCAGCTATTTTTTGGTTGCAGCTGTCATTGTTGTTTGGCGGGTCCGGGCTGGGGATTCGAACCCGCCACCTTAGGTGTACGTGGCTGGCGCCTTAGCCGGTTCAGCTATGGCGCCGAGCCCTAAGTAATAGTTTCTTTTTTTTTTTTTTCTATAGATGGGCCATACTTTCTTGTACCTTTGCATTTCTTGTATTTAAAAAAAAAAAAACTATATGTTTTGAATTTTATAGCATGGCAGTTTTAGAAATCAGATTCTGCATCCTACCCAGAATTTGTTGTTATCTACTGTGAGAGGCTGTTATTTATTCAGTGGCTTTTCTAAACCATTTTTGCAAAGTCTACATCCTTTTTTTTCTTTTTTTGAGACAGAGTCTCGCTATTTTGCCCTCCATAGAGTGCTGTGGCATCACAGCTCACAGCAACCTCAAACTCTTGGGCTAAAGTGATTTTCTTGCCTCAGCCTCCCGAGTGGATGGGACTACAGGCACCCACCACAACACCTAGCTATTTTTTGGTTGCAGTTGTCATTGTCGTTCAGCAGGCCCAGGCCAGGCTCAAACCCACCACCTTTGTTGGGTGTGGCTGGCACCCTACCCACTGAGCTACAGGTGCCACCTAAAGTCTACATTCTTTACCATATGTGGTCTCTGAAGTCTCTGTTCTGTTAACTTAGTGGTCAGCTGCTGTTCTGATAGTCACTTCAAATGCTTGGAGCCAATGAAAGATAAAAGGAAGAAAAAATAAGAAAGAAAAAAGTACTATTCTCCTAGTCTTTGCAGATTGGTTCTGAGGTGGGATGCTCTTTCAATGCTTAGCTAGGACATTTATAACTCTATTTTAGCTATTGCTTTCTATGTTCATGGGGCTGAAGGCTAGCCAGAGGTTAAAGCTTAGGGTCTTCTCAGGCCATTTCTGAGTGTACATTTTTCAATTTTCTGATATACAAAGGTGCTTTTAAAAGCCCATTATTTCCACGCATAGCTCCTTTCCACCCTCTTTCTTCTCAGGACTTTTGGTCTGCCTATTGCTTGTCTCAAGTGTTTCCTCTTGCTCCAGGTTGTTGTAGATGGTACTGATGCCTTAATATGCTTTTGGTCAGGAAACTACTCTAGTATTGGGAACTCTCTGAGTTGGACAAAATAGAGGGTATCCTTTGCTCTGGTTCTTGAATAAAATGACAGATGGATCAAGACCCAATTCTTGGAGAACAAGATCCATGTTGCTTCTCTTGGCACTGGCAATCTGTACCAGAGGCTTTAGTATACATGTCCATTGCCAATCTGGTGTGTAGGTGGCAATTGGTGGGTAGGCAATTTAAAATAACACTGTGTTCTTCTATCACAAAATAGTTACTTTCTTCAAGTATTCCCTTGGTTATGTCAATTTTTGATTTTAGATTCAACAGTTTTTCAAAAGTTGATTATTATATATATATACACATATATATGCACACATACACACACACACACATATATATATATATATATTTTTTTTTGAGACAGAGTCTCATTCTGTTGCCCTGAGTAGAGTGCTATGGTGTTATAGCTCACAGCAACCTCAAACTCCTGGGCTCAAGCAATTCTCCTGCCTCAGCCTCCCTAGTAGCTGGGACTGTAGGTGCCTGCTACAATGCCCTGCTAAGTCTTTTTTTATTTTTATTTTAAGTAGAGATGAGGGTCTTGCTCTTGCTCAGGCTGGTCTAGAACTCTTGACCTCAGGGGATCCACCAGCCTCCTAGAGTGCTTGGATTACAGGCCTAAGATACCTTGCCCAGACTAGGTTTTTTTTTTTTTTTAACTAGCTCATTAGTTGCTTTTAAAGAGGGACAGAGCCCTACAGTTTTCTCCTCCTTTATTTTCAGAAACGTCACTCCCAGAACCAGAATTTTTGTGTCTCATGGTAGACATTCGACAACCAAGAGAATTTTTTTTAAACCAATGACTGGAACAGAGCTTTGTAGGTGTTTGGCTTCAAGTGCTTTTCCTAAGGGTACAGATGGGCTACAGGGTTTCTAGATTTTTATATCCTGTTTATACAAAGGTAGGAGAGTCTCTAAAATAGTTTAGTCCTTTGTTAAAACCAGCAAGAATCCCTAATGGGCTCAATGTAAGGGTATATGGTACACTCTCTGAGTACAGGACACAACTACAACAGGGACTTCACCTAACAAATGTAAACAGTGTATCCTAATCATTTGTACCCTCATATTAATTTGAAATTAAAAAAAATGGTGAGAGTCCATTTTTTAATATTTATCATGATAGTTAACAGACCAACCAATTTGTGTGGCTGGCGCCTTAGCCGCTTGAGCTACATGCGTCACCAGACCAACCAACTTAAACTTATTTTTGACATTTGCTATGTTAATTAGCAAAGAGTAGGTGGTCCTGTGTCCAAGATACAGGGAACAGAAGAACTTGTGGTCATCACCTTTGGAGTGTGGCTGTTTTTGGTGGTTTCCTGTCGCTATCTGTGCATCCTCATTAAGGCAGCTAATTGACACTATACCTAAAAGCCAAAATACACTGGCTCATGCATAATATCACGTTGTCTATGCTAGACTATCATGAAGTATGTGGCAGACTTCGTAATACATATATTATTTGGTAAAACAATCCCATGAAGTTGTTTTATAATTATCTACATGAGGAAACTGAAATTCAAGAAGATTTAAGTTACTTGTTAATGGGGGACCCGGGTCTTAAGGGCTAGAGCTTGGAATCCACCCTGATTCTTTCAGACTCCACATCTCTTAAGCCTTACTCAATAACCAAGAGCATCTATTTTGTGATTTTTGTCATGTGAAGAAAGCTTTTAAAAGAAATTTATGAATACCAGATACTCTTAATGATTGGAGGCTTGCCCAAGTCGAATGTGATTGGATTGCTTCATTACCTGCTTTTGGTCCTCGGAGAAACTTGCCACATAACCAATCTGAAGTCCAAAGAGAATTCGTGGGAAACAGCAGCAGTGTTAGCAGTGTTGTTTGTTGGCGGTATCTAGGAGGATCTAGAGGTGGCTTTGGTGCTTGTGTGGTCTGAGAATGGGCCATAAATTGGACTTGAGCCTCACTTTCGTTTTTCCTTCTGCCCTGCCACTGGTATACAGCAGTACTTGCTGAGAATTTAGTTCCACTTACCTGTCACAAGGCCCCAGGAATATACGGAAGATAAAATGTACTTTTGTGTTTGATGGAAGTGGAGAAGGACAGCCTTTTAGGAAAGGCTATTAATGATTGATGACTAGAAATTGCTGGAAACATGAATTCAATTTTTCCTTGTATCTATTCATATCTGCTCCTAGTGTGGCTTAACGGACAGACTTTTCACAGACTGCGGAAAGCATTCATCTTCACAGTAACACCTTCAAGTTAACCCCAACAGAGTTAGCTTTGAGAGGTGGTAGAAGATGCGGTCATGTACAGAATGAGATTTGAGGAAGCAGCTGGCAGTGTGTACCACTGCCAGTCATTCCCCAATTTCTCAATTTCTTTGTGACTTCAAGAATCTCCTAGCAAAATACCACGTTTGGTAGGGGTTCTACTAAAGCGTTGTCAGAGTCAACTCCCCGGAAAAGTGACTCTCTTTACCTTTTATCAACTTTTGGAGAGCAAACAACAGCACAGGGGCTATTCAACTTACACTGAGGGGAAATAAGGGTGCTGGGAACTTTCCAGATGGCTTGAAACGAATGCAGGTGCGCCTGGAACTCTGCCATTGCTCCTCATACTGAAAGGGTAGTTAGTAAATGCACTTCTGGTAAACAATTCCAATTTTAAATGTGCCAGCAAAATATGCTAGCTAAAGAAATCCAGCAATGAATCTGTTTATTCAGCAAATAAGTGTCCCTGTTTTTGAAGTTTACATTTTCATTGGGGTTTCTTAGGTTCTTGAAGTGGTTTGAGAATTTTTCATCACCAAAGATTTCAAATAAGTAGAAAAGCTGATTTTAGGTGGTGTACGTTCTATGTAGGTATGGGCAAAGGAGAGAATGGGAAAGATTTGTATTGATAGGTGTGCATACGTGTGTCTGGCAGGGAGTGGTAATTAATATTTACTGATGTTTACGATTGTGTCAGGCACCGTGCTAAGTGTTTTTGAGGTATCATTTCATTTAATTCTCATGTCAACTCTGTGATAGATATTATTTCTCTCCTTTTAATGCTTAGAGAGGTTAAATAATTTGCTCCAGGTCACAGTAGAGTAGAAATTTGTTTCTAGGTAGCAGGAGACCCAGATCTAGCTGTATGACCTTAGGCAAGTCGCTTTTCTCTGGGCTTCCAGTTTCCTCACCTATAAAATGAAAGGTTATCTTTAAAGTACCTCTGGCTGTGATAATCTATGATACTTTGTGTCTGAGCGGCTTCCTATGTCCCCTGGGTGTTGTTTCTAAGGAGATAAAGGTCAGAAGTCAACGGGGACTGACTGGCAAGTAGGGATGGCAAGTAGGGATATTTCACAACGTAGCTAAATTGTGCAAGCGCAGTTAGTGTCAGAGACAGCAGTTGTGTCCACGGACAATACATTTGTTTGGGATTTTGTGTTCTGTTGGCGGTGGTTTTTTATTACATCAGTCTGAGTTCTTGACACCATTAAAACACTTTGTTCTTAACATTAACTTTTGTTTTAAGAGAGACTGAAACCCAGAATGTTTGTCATTTTTCTCTGACTGAATATGGATCCTTTTTAGTGTTTCATATTACCCCGAAGTGCTGTCCCTGTTAGCTGATATGACATAGGCCCATTCATTCAACAACAAATATTTATTGTGTCTTCTATGTGCAAAATATGTTTCTGGGCACTGGGGATACGCCAGTGAACAAAACAGGCATACGTGTCTGCCTTATGGAGCCTGTATTTTAGTGGGGTGAGCAAGCAATGAACTAAATATGTATATCAGTTCAATATATAGTAGCATGTTAAATGGTGATAAGTTCTATGTCAGAGAATAAAACAAGATGGAGGGCTTGGGAATGGTGGGTACGATTGCTTGCTATCTCCTTGGGAAAATCAGTGCTAACTCCAATCAGAGCTTGGTTGACAGGAAATTTTTTGCCGAGACAAATAAGATAGGCCTATTTTGATCTGTAACTTTGCATCCAGCTTTGTGACCTTGGGCAACTAATTTTACTTCATTGATCCTTGATCACCCTGTGTATCGTCAGAGAAGCCAAACATAGGAGTGGTATAAAGCAGAGGATTTATTGTGGGGATCAGAACTTATACAACTATGGGAGCTGATTAAATAATTTCTGTAAAACTCTTCTTCTGTATCTGGGCCTAGAATCAGCCAAGTAGATAGTCAGGAAAGACAGATGTGAAGTAGGGGCAAGCAAGGCCAAACTGGAACTGGTGAGGACTAGCTGGAACCCACGAGGAGAAACTGGAATCTACCTCAATCTCTCACAGGCTCTAAGCCTTCAGTTTCAAAGTTGGAGGTGTCCTCCAGGAGAAGCTGGTGTGTTTCATCATAGAGTTAAATATATACATGGCCGCTGAGTCACAGAAGCTGAACGAGGAGATCCCAGGGGAACTAGAGAAGTTGTGGCCACTGCGTGCTGTGAGAGTAGAGAAAAGCTGAAGGAGGAGGTTTAGCAGTTGCTGTGGACTCAGACATGCCCCACGTCACAATGAAGAGTCAGGAGAGAAGACACAGTATGCTTGAATTGGAGCAGTACCTGGTACCCTCCTCCTATCTGCTGGGCAGAAGATGATGGCGGCTCCTTTCCTTCCACTTCCCAACTTGTGTGAAAAATATCTCTCGTGACTTATGCTAAACCCACCTGTTCAAAATAAGGGAAAGGAATTCTAGAGATCCTAGTTTCAACTTAGCCAGGTAAACCATACAAATCCACTACATGCTTGGTTCTTAATGGGGATAACAGTGGAAAAAATATGAGATAATCTATGTAAAAGTATCTAGCACATAGTAGGTAGTCAGTGCATTTTTTTTTCTTTTCTCCTACCCTTGGGCCAAGGAATAACACCATTTTAGATGTTAGGGCCAGTGGAGAAGGTTTTATTTTTTATTTATTTGGGGTGCTATGAAGACTGTGAGGGAGACCTATTTATTTATTTATTGAGACTGAGTCTCTGTTGCCTTGGGTAGAGTGCCATGACATCATTGTAGGTCACAGTGACCTCAAACTCCTGGGTTTAATTTGACCCTCTTGCCTCCTGAGTAGCTGGCACTACAGGTGCCCACTACAAAACCCTATTTTTAGTAGGGATGGAGTCTCACTCTTGCTCAGGCTGGACTTGAATTCCTGAGCTCATGAAATTTATCTGCCCCAGCCTCCTAAGGTGCTAGGATTATAGGCATCAGCCACCACGCCCAACTGAGAAGACATTTTAAAAATCTTTAAATAATTATATCTGGTTGTAAACTGTCATATCTATATTTGAGATTGGCTGTGTTTTGAGGATGTGAAAGAGAAACTGAATGCTCCAGGCCATCGAAGATATATCTAGCAAAGAAACAATAAAAGCAGGTTGGAAGAAATTGCCAGAGCTTGTAGGGACTTAAAGAGAGGTCAGATAGTCCAATACCTAATTTCCACAGATGAGGAAACTGAAGCTCAAAGAAGGAAGTAAATTGACTAAACTCACAACTTGTTTGGCCCGGGAATATCTTTGTTTTTTTTTGAGACAGAGTCTCACTTTGTTGCCCTGGGGTCATAGTTCACAGCAACCTCAGACTCTTGGGTTCAAGTAATCCTCGTGCCTCAGCCTCTCAAGTAGCTGGGACAATAGGCACCTATCACAGTGCCCTGCTATTTTTAGAGATAGGGTCTTGCTCTTGCTTGGGCTAGTCTTGAACTTCTGAGCTCAAGCAATCCACCTGCCTTGGCCTCCCAGAGTGCTAGGATTATGGGTGTGAACCTCTATGCCTGGCCTAGGAATATCTTAATATCTTTTTTATGGAATGTTTCTTAGAATCCTGTAGAACTAATTAAATACATTTTAAGCATGTTGTTACAGACTTCATCCACTTTATGATTCAGTGTCCTCTATCTGACCGTCTCCACATGAGAAATTTTAGAATCAGGTGCCAGGAAAAACATTGTTTATCCTAGGAACTGGTATGCTTTTATTCCTCATGGACAATACAAATCTGGTAAATGATTATGTGGAAACATGATCATTTTGCTTGACTGCCAGGATGTGCAGAGCCAAATTTGCAGCCTCAACCTTATTAAGTATGTAGATCTCTATGTCTTTAATCATCTATGTTCTGCCTTTCCCTTTGGCTTTGTTGCTTTTTTCTCCTGGTCTTGATTTTTAGTTAATATAATTTTTACATGTAATGTGTTGTATATATTATAAGTGGCCTCAAATCCTTTGTGGTATGAGGAAGGATATATACATATAAATAGAAAAATCCTATATTATTTGATCTCTGTGGCATAGTAAGAAACACTTGGCATGGAATAAATTCTAGTCCAGGCTCTACCATTTTAATAACTTTTTTTTTGAGACAGACCCTCAAGCTGTCCCCCTGGGTAGAGTGCTGTGGCATCACAGCTCACAGCAACCTCCAGCTCCTGGGTTCAAGCGAGTCTACTGCCTCAGCCTCCCAAGTAGCTGGGACCACAGGTGCCTGCCACAACACCCAGCTATTTTTTGGTTGCAGCCGTCATTGTTGTTTGGCGGGAGCAGGCTGGATTCGAACCTGCCACCTTAGGTGTATGTGGCTGGCATCTTAGCCACTTGAGCCACAGGCACCGAGCCTTAATAACTTCTTTAAACTTCAGTTTCTTTTGATCAGATTGGTTATTTTAACCTCTGGAATGATTCAGAAACTAGCCTTTATTAAAAAGTTGAGAGGTAACTGGAACCTTACGTGGTGATTTCCCCTTACATAAAAAGTATTTTGGGGAACTTGACTCTAAGAGATTCAGGGTGATTTGAAATAAGCATTTTATTCAATTCTGGACTAGAAACCAGGGTTAGATGAAGTTCTAAGATTAGTGAGAGGCTCCGTGCCTGTAGCTCAAACAGTTAGGGCACCGGCCACATATGCCAGGGCTGGTGTGTTCGAATCCAGCCCAGGCCTGCTAAACAACAATGAAACAACAACAACAGCCAGGTGTTGTGGTGGGCGCCTGTAGTCCCAGCTACTTGGGATGCTGAGGCAAGAGAACAGCTTAAGCCCAGGAGTTTGAGGTTGCTGTGAGCTGTGACACCACAGCACTCTACCAAGGGTGACATAGTGAGACTCTGTCTCAAGAAAAAAATATTAGTGAGAGAATAGAACATAAGGTAGAATTTATTCACTTATTTGCTTTTATTTTTAACTTAATTTTCAAACTTATCATACAGTAAAATTGACTTTCTGGTGAATACATGGTTCTATGAGTTTTAACATGTGTATAGATTCATGTAACCACCACAATGAAAGTGCAGAATAGTTCTGTCTCTCTAGAAAATACCCGCTGGTTCTTTTGTTTTGTTTTGTTTTTTTTTTTTTTTAAGCAACAGTTATTTCTTTAGCTCACAAGTTTCCAAGTTGGTAATGTGGCAATGTGGGCTGGGCTATGTTGGGCAGTTGTGGTCTCAGTTGGGATGCTGGCCTCTGTTCCATGTGGTTTCCTGTCCCCCAGCACTCTGGGCCAGGCCCCTCTGGTTCTTTTATAGTGACACTACTTCCACACCACATATACTTTGATTTTATTTATTTTAAAACACCCTCCCAACATTTATGAGAATAGATTAAGAAGATAAACTTGAATCAGCCATTTACTCTATAGAGTTCCTGTTGTATGCGCAGCAGTGCGGTAGGTTCTGTAGGCTACGTAAGGAGTATCATATGTGTTTCAGGGCTTCAAGGATGTAAAATGGTTGGCCAGATCAGCTTAATATATGTGGAACTTTATGAGAACCAGATCAGACACCGTATAAGCAAGTGGTAAATTGGCACAGATCAGGAGATGGGAAAACATCTGTCTAGCACAATGCTTTTCAACCTTTTTTATCTCACGGCACACTTGAACCTATAGTTAAAATTCTGTGGCACACAAATTATGTTGGTCCAAAACAAAGTGTGGAGAAAAGAATATACTTACTGTGCTTTGAACTTCTTTTGAATGTAATTTAATGAATGATCCTTAAAAATTTTCATGGCACACCTCTCATGATACGCCAGTTGAAAACCACTGGTTGAGAGGCCCTTGCAGCTGAATGACATGCTATCTTTCTGGGTGAGGAAAGACTGAAATGTATTTAGAAACGTCGAGTTAAGTTTCACCTCTGAAAGTGATACATTAGTCTAAACAGATGAAAGGGAAGCACGGTCTTGTGAGAGTATTCACAAAAGTCTTCAGGATCTATAGTTAAGGAAATTTACCTAAGTGCAAAAAACTATTTTACTTTCATAAGATGTGGAGAGACAGACCACTGCCAACTGGCTTTGCTCTGTGTCTAGAGGAATTTAATGAAGCTGACATCCAGATATCTATTGCAGAAGTCTGACTAGAATTTTCCATTATGCATCCAGTGCATATGAATTCTGAACATATGGCTCCCATCAGTGATCTATGAGGAGGTGATGGAATGTAGGCTGGGGAAGACAAGAGGAAGGCCAAGTCTCTGACTCTAAAGTAAAGAGCAGCTGGACCCCATATGTGTGTGTGTTTAGACTCAGAGCCAGCTTTATGTCAAGGGAGTAGGCAATCACTCAAGCCTTGTGATTTGTAGGGTGTAGGGAAAGGATCTTCCTTTGCCAAATTCTTCTTCTACAGGCAGGCCCCAAAGCCTGAAATTTCCATTAGAGAAAGAAACAAAATAATGTGTCTTCTGGATCTCCTCTTAAAAATATAGGGAGCTAGGTTGGAGGGGAGGCACTAACCTATTAAGCTAGAAACAGCTATCAGAGTCTTCGTATGGAGCAGTTTATCTAATTAGCCTAGCAGAACCGAGGGGGAGAGTAGGACCCATGGGATAAAATAGCTCTGTGGGTATGTACATGTGTGGGCATCCTGGGAGTTGGTACATTTGTGAAAAGCTGCCCCCTATAGTTTAGAATGGTAGCGTTTTGTGCACATGCACCTCTTCTAGCTCATTGGCTTTATGTTGGTTGCCTGCAATGGGTTACTCTCTAAGGTGTCAGGCCTCTGTGACATCAGCCAGGGTACAGGCTGACTAAAGAGATTTTTTTTTTTACAGAATCGATCAAGAAGATGGCTTGCTCAGGCACCAGTGGCTGAACATCTTAAGGGGGGGGGATTTAAAACACCCTCTAGCTAGCCCTTACAGAAAGTGGGGGCAAAGTGAGGAGTGTGAAGTCCATGACGTGAATGGAGAGATTAGCTATGAGGGAAGTTGTCACTTCTCTAAAAATAACCTAGATGTTATTTAGGGTAGAGGCAGGACTATGTGGTGCCTGTGTGTGATAAGACCCAGAAGCCCCACCCTTTCCAAGCACATGAGGTGATATGAAGAGAGGGGCTTTCTAAATATGTCCTCTGCAACCTAGATTGGGTCCTGCCTTGTATCCTGAAAGCTGACAGTCTCTAAACAAAATTGCCTCTGGAGTCCTCTTTCCAAGCTATTTTTAGCAATCAGTCCAACCTTGCTAAACTGGGAAAACACATAAAGCTCACTTTTCTTTTGAAAGTGAAGGAAAATGTACTCTAAAAAGCTATGAAGATGGATAGGATCTCCATAAATATGGGACTTGACTGTTTGAATGTGCAAGTCAAATCAGTTCAGAGGATTGTCAAAGCCTCAGAATATGGAAGAGGATTGGACCTACAGAGAAGGAACTTTACAGATCTTAAAATCTACAGCTAAAACTAATGCCATGTTCATTGGTATTTCTTTGATATAAAAGTATTACTTTAGCTCACAATTCTGTATCATTTTGGTAATCATATAACCGGGCTATTTGTAAAAGAACAGTGTATTTTTCAGATTGGTTTAGGGCAGGGAAAAATCAACAAAACCCCATGTGGGTGTGGTGTTGGCTTTTCTGAGTTCATTGTTGGATAGAAAATTCAGACTACTTCTTAGCTGGAGTCATCTGAAAAAATTGGATTTGCTCATTTGCAGGTGGAAAATATAATGTGCCTATTAATTTCTCTAGATGATTTAAAGGTGAAAGTGATAATGGTGCTGACAAGGTGTACCTGGGGATCTTGGTCTTTATGGTGCTGGGTCAGAGAGCTGCCACTGAGATTGTGTGAATTGGCTTTGGTCAAAGGGAAGAAGCTAGGGTTCCAGTATTATTTCCCTACAGATTGACAGTGGAAATTTCCCATTATAGCTTGTGGGCATATGATGTATTAGAGATTCATAAATAGAATTCATGGGCCCCAACCGAATAGGTGTTTGTAACTTTTGGGTGGTATCTTGGGATGGAGAGCCTACTGGCTTTCTTAGTAGCCGGTTCTATTTCCAGGGAAGTCAAGAAACTTTTTTTTTTTTTGTTAAATCATAGCTGTGTATATTAATGCAATCATGGGGTACAATGTGCTGGTTTTATATACAATTTGAAATGTTTTTATCAAACTGGTTAACAGCCTTCACGGCATTTTCATCGTTATTGTGTTAAGACATTTATATTCTACACCTAGTAAATTTCACATGTACCCTTCTAAAATGCACCGTAGGTGTGGTCCCACCAAGTACTCTCCCAAGGAACTCTTATTGCTCATTTCTCCTTGGTTGGTGTGTTTTTACATTGAGATAACTTCTTAGCATTGTTCTTGTCAAATTCCTTCATGGACTATTGGGCTATCCTCTTTACGTCTTCTCCAGGCTAAATGACTTTCTAGAGTGGCAATATAGGCTTTTCTCAGTCCACTCCAAAAGAAATGTGTCTTTATTCTTCTCACTTTTACAATAATGATAAAACCAAATAGCTAATAGTCATTATTTTTCTTAAAAACGCTAACATTTATGGAGTGCTTACTATTAAGATTACCAGGCAGTGTGCTGAGGATTTTACATGTATCGGTTCATTTTATCTCTCTGATAATCCAGCAGAGTTAGGAATTATTATTTCACCATTTTAACATTAAGAAACTGAAACTGAGAATTAATTCGTCCAGTTCACACTGTACATTTAGCCCACTTCTTTCTGTAATGCTCGATGGCTTCCCTGATCATTAGGAGTACTTTGGTTTTCTTGTTTGTTTATTTTTCACATATGTACATACATACACACAAACATATTGGCAAGTGAGTTTGGGTTAATTTGCTAACTGCATGTCATGCTGCTTTGTGTCATGCTGAAGTATTAACACTCTTTAAAGGAAAGACTAGCTGACCTTCATCTATGCTGAAATTATTCCCTTAGGAATATTTCATTTCTCTTTTCCATTAATAAGCTGCCTTGAAGAGCAAATTAGTTCTATGAAGGACGCTACATTAAGTTTCAAAGTGCTAAAGCCAAACGAATTTTAATATTTTCACCTTTATTCTATCCCCCCAGATGTTGTAGATGATAAAATTTTACAGCAGTTCGTATTCTGTGCATTGCCTTTCAGTCCTAAGGGGTGTCAGGTGGTGGCTGAGAGGAACCACCGCATATCCACAATGAATGGACTACAGCGTAGGGCACTCTATAGCACTTTATAGTCTAGTGGGAGGAAGAAACATAAGCATACATTGTAGGTGAAAACAAACCATGGTGCATGTGGTGTTTGTGCACCAATTACATTTCTACAGTTGCTCCTGGCCCTTGGAGGACTGAGGAATGTAGACAGTGAAGTGTACACTTTTAGGGGGTTTAATAGTGTCTGTAAAGTTGAGGGGCCAAGGTGTGGGATTTGGTTTAGGATTTGAAGGCAAGGAACTAAGAAGGACTAGAGAGCTCCTGAAGTGGAATTCCTTAGTTTTATACTGGATTGAGCTGCTAGTCCCAGACTGGTGTTGCTCTGTGCCATGTTGGGCTGCGGGCAGAAGGAAGAACAGGAAGACTTGGATGCTAAGTCTGGCTTTGCTTCTTTGTAGGTATGTGACTTTGGGCAAGTTAAATCTTCCCTGCACCTCACTTTCCTTACTTATAAAGTGAGGATAAGATTATAAACACGTCCCTCATAGGCTTGTCACGATGGTTAAAGAGGTAAATAAATGGGAGAACTGCTTTGACTCTATAAAGAACACTAAAAATGTTAGTACTCAACAGTAATCATATATTTTTTTTATTTTTTGAGACAGAGTCTCACTTTGTTGCCCTTGGTAGACTGCCTGGGCATCATAGCTTACAGCAACCTCAAACTCTTGGGCTCAATCGATTCTCTTGCCTCAGCCTTCCAAGTAGCTGGGACTACAAGAACCTACCACAATGCCCAGCTAGTTTTAGAGACGGGGTCTTACTCTTGCTCAGGCTGGTCTCGAACCCATGAGCTCAGGCAATCCACCTGCCTCTATAGGTGAAAGGCCTATATGTCTCTGGCCAAAAAACTATTTGAGAGAGAGCAGTGAAAAGACTTTGTGCAGGCATACTTGTGAGAAACTGAGGCAGAATCCCATATAGCCAGGTTAGTTGTGGGTATAAAACCCCCCTGACCTAAGGTCAGCCTGGTCGGTTGTGGGCATAAAACCCCCCTGACTTAAAACCCACATGGGAGCGGAAGCTTGCAAACAAGTTTTCTGTATGTCTTAGAAATTTCTTAATTATGACTTCCTTATAATTGAAGTAACTGCCTCAAAACCGTGAGGCCAGGAGGGCGGGTATTCAACCCACCTTCCTCCTCCAAGCCTCAGGCTTCATCAGATAAGAACAAAAGAAGTAATGGCTAACAAGATGTTCTCCATTAAGTCATGTTAAAAGGATTTTGTTCAAAAGGATTATGTTAGATAAAGTGATATCAGTTGAACCATAGATTACTAGGGAGGAGCTACTCATGAGATAGTCACAAGATGTTTATTCATGAGATGGATTATGGATTGTAATGAATATTAATGAGGTACTGCGTGCATGTGCATAGCTAAACTACTTAAACCAAGAGTAAAGAAATCAACTTGCCATTTGCCATGAGAGAGCAGTTGTCCCTGGCTATGTAGTAAGCCAGGAGATTAGTAAACTTATCACATGCCTAAGAAAGCTGTGAACCCCTTTATTTAAATATACAATTTCTTTCTTTTTTTTTTTTTTGAGACAGAGCCTCAAGCTGTCCCCCTGGATAGAGTGCCGTGGCATTACAGCTCACAGCAACCTCCAACTCCTAGGCTCAAGCGAGTCTCTTGCCTCTGCCTCCCAAGTAGCTGGGACCACAGGTGCCCGCCACAGCACCCGCCACAATGCCTGGCTATTTTTTGGGTTGCAGCCATCATTGTTGTTTGGCGGGTCCGGGCTGGGGATTCAAACCTGCCACCTTAGGTGTACGTGGCTGGCACTTTAGCCAGTTGAGCTATAGGCGCTGAGCCTAAATATACAATTTCAATATGTGGATTTATGCTCTGTGGCACCGCTTCTCCGTGAGACCCTAACGACAACATGCCTCAGCCTCCCAGAGTGCTAGGATTACAAGAGTGAGCCACCATGCCTGGCCCCAGTAATTATATTTTAGATATGTTGTACTCTATGTGGACCATCTTTATTTGCATTTTTCTTCCAGAAATGAGTCTATTACTTTCCCAAGTATGTTTCATAGTATGGAATCGAAAAATATTGTTTTTTAAACACACAATAGTATTAAGGTTAGCCACTCATCTTATTTTTCCTCCTTCAGCCCACTTTGAGCAGACCTGGGATGGTCTTCCCTGGTTGGGGACAGGGAGTGAACTTCTCAACTCTCTGAAATCAATGTGCTGCCTGTCACCTACCTACTCCTTTGCCTTCAAAGCTTGTGGCTTGTACTTAATCAGTAGTTTAGGTCAGTGTTCTCTAAATGGAAAGACGTATGGACTCCCTAGGATGTATGCAATATTGTCTATTTGGGTGTGGGGAAAACATTAAAATTTCTATTTACTTTTTATCTATAAAAGAAAGGAAGTCAGCCTTCCTAATATTTAATCTTTGGACTCATGCTGCGGCTCACTTGGGTTTCTGTGTTAGACATGTCACATATGTTTGTCAGCACTCTGCAGAAGAAGTAGGTGCATTCTTCATAATTCAGAATGGTTTTCAGCAGTGGGCTCATTTGTTTTTTGCTTCTGATATATTGCAACATACTGTGGTTTACTTATGCAGGGGGAAGGTTATGGCTTATGTAATCTTAAAGGGTGAAATCTTTTGAATAGTCTGTAAGGGCATGGAGAATGACCATGGAAATCTTTTGCACCACCCTGAGGGCTCAATAGTTAGTTATTTTGAAGAAAAATTTATAAAAGTTGTTGAACTGAGAGAAGACTTACACTTTTTGTTAAAAAAACAAAGACAAGTATTCCAAACTTGCTGATCTTTCCTTGCTAAGTATTTGGCAGTAGTGTGATACCCAGAAGATATTATTTTAAAAGAAGAAAAATTCCCTTCAAGATGAATTTTAACAAGTGAAAAGCAACTGCTTTTAAAAAAGTGTTTCTTGGCTCAGAGCCTGTGGCTCAAGCGGCTAAGGCGCCAGCCACATATACCTAAGGTGGCGGGTTCGAATCCCCAGCCCGGGCCCACCAAACAACAATGATGGCTGCAACCAAAAAATGGCCGGGCATTGTGGCAGGCACCTATAGTCCCAGCTACTTGGGAGGTTGAGGCAGGAGACTCGCTTGAGCCCAGGAGTTAGAGGTTGCTATGAGTGTGATGCCGTGGCACTCTACCCAGGGGGATAGCTTGAGGCTCTGTCTCAAAAAAAAAAAAAGTGTTTTTTACAAACAGATATTGGAAAATATTTCTTTTATTAAATCATAGCTGTGTACATTAATACAGTCATGGGGTACAGTGTGCTGTTTTTATATACAATTTGAAATATTTTCATGAAACGGGTTAACATAGCCTGCATGTCATTTTCTTAGTTATTGTGTTAAGACATTTATATTCTACATTTAGAAAGATTCACATGTACTCTTTTTTGTTGCATTCTCACCAAAGAGAAACCTCTGCTATCTGCATAATTTTAAAAATTGG
>CAUYTI010113532.1:0-19635 GCA_963575145.1 Galago senegalensis | reverse complement strand
TCAAGCTGTCCCCCTGGGTAGAGTGCCATGGCATTACAGCTCACAGCAACCTCCAACTCCTGGGCTCAAGCGAGTCTCCTGCCTCTGCCTCCCAAGTAGCTGGGACCACAGGCGCCCGCCACAACGCCTGGCTATTTTTTTGGTTGCAGCCATCATTGTTGTTTGGCGCGTCCGGGCTGGGGATTCGAACCCGCCACCTTAGGTGTATGTGGCTGGCGCCTTAGCCGGTTGAGCTATAGGCGCCGAGCCCAAGAGGATCTCTTGAGCCCAAGAGTTGGAGGTTGCTGTGAGCTATGATGATGCTATAACACTCTATCTAGAGCAATAGAGTGAGACCCTGTCTCAAAACAAACAAACAAATAAATAAAAAAGTTCTTAAACTATAAGTCTGAAAAGACAGAGAAGCTACTAAAATAGAACCAATTCCTGTATTCCCTTCCCTCTTAGGTTAATTGAAATTTTTACATTTGCTTTACTTACCCATCTGTCCATCCGTCCATCCATCATCTATACACAACCTTTTTTTCTGAGAGTACATAGCAGACACGACTGCCTAATAGTCCCAAATATTCCAGTGTGCACTTCCTAAAACCTTCCCATGACAAAAACCACAGTACTTTTATCAAAATCGGGAAATGGACACTGCTACAATGCTATTATGTAATTCACTGACCTTATTCGGATTTTGCCAGTTGTGTCACTAACATCCTTTATAACAAGAGCAAAACAATTTTTTTCTTTTTTCTGTTCTGGGCTCCAGTCCAGGACTACACGTGGCACTTAGCTGTCAGGCCCCTCCTGACTCCTTCGATCTGGTCTTTTATCTTTCTTGGTCTTCCGTGACCTTGACATTTTTCGAAAAGCTTTCATAGTTATGGGCTGAATAGTGTCCCCCCAAACGCATTGGTTGGAACCCTAACCTCAGAACTACTCAAGTATGTGATGCATTTGGAGATAGGGCCCTCCTTTAAAGAAGCGATTATGTTAGAATGAGGCTGTTTGGGAGGATCCTAATCCAGTCTGACTGGTGTCCTCATGAGAAGTGGAAATTTAGACACACAAAGAGACACGAGGGATGTGCGTGCTCAGAGGAAGGACCACGTGAGGACACAGCGAGAGGGTGGCCCTCTATGAGCCAAGCACAGCGGCCTCAGGGGAAACCAAGCCTGGTGACAGCGTGATTTAGGATTTCCAGACTCCAGAACCATGAGAAAAATCAATTGCTCTTGTTTAAGCTGCCTGGTCTGTGGCTGTTGATGATGGCGGCCTTCGCAGTGACACACCTGGTCTGCCCTGGCTCTTTATTGGTCTGCTGTTCTTGCTACCCAATATTTTGCACCTAGATGGTTCCTCTAACTAAAATAATCAGCTGTCCCTATGTGCCAGGCTGTGCTAAGGGCTTTTATATGCATGATCCTTCCCACAATGTAATATTATTATGATTATGTCTATTTTACAGATGAGGAAAACTGAGCATGGACGGATTAAGGCAGTGGTTCTCAACCTTCCTAATGCAGCGGCCCTTTAATACGGCTCCTGTGGGTCATGACCCAGAGGCAGAGAACCCCTGGATTAAGGTCATACAGCCCAGGAGACAAAGGAGCCTGTCTCCAAACAAACAAACAAAGGTTCTGCACAAATACTACACCATTAGTGGGCCAGAGGATGGTCATTTTCAGGAAAAGTAAACCCATTTGAACGATCACATAAATAAAGAACCACAGGGAAGCCAGCCATTGTGGTGGGCGCCTGTAGTCCCAGCTACGTGGGAGGCTGAGCCAAGAGGATCGCTTGAGCCCAAGAGTTTGAGGTTGCTGTGAACTATGAGGCCACAGCCCTCTACTGAGGGTGACAAAGTGAGTCTCTGCCTCAAAAAAAAAAAAAGAAAGGACCACAGGGAGATGAATCTGCTGCCATCACAGTGCTGTAAGTCATAGCTGAATGCTGTGCAGCTTTCTTGGTGTGTTGGGACACAGACCTGAATTTCAGGGCTCAGGTCATTCAGTGCCACTTCCAAAAGCTGTTCTTGGAACTGCTCCCTCCTGCCTGCTCCAGTGGGACCTTCTCTCCATTTCTGAACCTGTTGGAATAACAATGGCTGTGACTTTTACTGGGAGTTTGCTAGTAAGCTCCTTTCCATCCTCCTGGATTTACAAATACCCTGGGGTATTGGTTCTAGGACCTCCCTCTGATACCAGAATCCAAAGATGCTCAAATTCTGCTTTAAAAAAAATGGTGTAACTAAGTCCCCGCAAGGGGGTCCCCTGGACTCCAAGCTTCCCCGTGAGTGGAACTTAATCAAGACAAATATTAAGCAAATTGCAAAGTTTCCCTGACAGCTCCAGAATTTAAAAGCTATTCAATCCCGCTGGGCCACCCAACCTGCTCTTCATAGCTAACGCCCCCGCTGCTAAAACTGTGCAAACAACCCTCTCTCCAGGCTCAGGGACAATCGCAGAAGACTGAAGTCTCTGATAACTTTGGACATCACACCACCGCAGGAGGTTAAAAACTCCCAGGACTCTCATTTAGAAGCTGACCCATTTGTGAGGATTGCTAAGCCAGTATCAAGTGGCAGAAGAATTAATTACATGGTACTGAACTGATGGAGGACTGAAATCATTTTTGAATGACATTTCTTTATAACATTACTGATTCTTTTTCTGCTCTGTTTTCCAAAGTCCAGAAAATGGTTTTTTCCTCTTTTGAGCTATGTGTACCTTATAGCAATGGAGTAAAATATAGTTTGGTGAGCGAAATGTTTTAAAAAATGGTGTAGCATTAGTGCAGAACCTGAGTACATCCTCTGTGACACTTCAAATCACCTCTAGCTGTCTTATAATATTTAATGCAATTAAGTGCTTTGTAAATACTTATTATTACATCATGCTGTTTATAACGTAACAAGGGAAAATAGCCTGTATGTGTTCAATACAGTTGCTGTTTTTTTCCCCATAATTTTTTTTTAAAACAGAGTTTCACTTTATTGCCCTGGGTAGAGTGCCATAGCGTCATAGCTCACAGCAACTTCAAACTCCTGGGTTTAAGCTGTCCTTTTGTTTCAGACACGAGGAGCTGGGCCTACAAGGTATCTGCCACGATGCCTGGCTAGTTTTTCTATTTTCAGTAGAGATGGGGGGGGGTCTCCCTCTTGCTCAGGCTGATCTCAAACTCCTGAGCTCAAGCAATCCACCTGCCTTGGCCTCCCAGAGTGCTAGGATGACAGGCGTGAGCCACCTCACCCAGCTGCCATAATGTTTTTGATCCAAGGTTTGTTGAATCCCCAGATGCAGAGCCCACCGGTACCGAAATCCAGCTGTGTGGCTCATTTAATGCTCACAACAACTCAATGTCAGTGGAAGATATGATCTCAATTTTCTAGATTAAGAAACTGAAGACAGAGAGGTGAAATAATCTGTCCAAATCTTGTGTCTGACTGGGAACTTTTTGAGGGGAGGGGATCAGATTGGCTTTGTGGGCAAGTGACGTGGGCCATCACACAAGCGCCACACTTATTTTATTATTATTTTTTTTAGAGGCAGAGTTTTACTTTGTCACCCTTGGTAGAGGGCCATGGCGTCACAGCTCACAGCAACCTCCAGCTCTTGGGCTTAAGCGATTCTCTTGTCTCAGCCTCCCGAGTAGCTGGGACCACAGGTGCCCGCCACAATGCCTGGTTATTTTTTGTTGTAGTTTGGCCAGGGTTTGAACCCGCCACCCTCGGCATATGGGGCCGGCGCCCTACTCACTGAGCCACAGGCACCGCCCCCTACACTTGTTTTAATAATCTGCTGTTGCCATCTTTAAATTCTTAATTATTTTTGAACCAAGGGCTTGCATTTTCTTCATTTGCACGTGCAAATTATGTAGCCAGTCCTGCGTCAGCCCTCTCCCCGACCTTGAACTAGTAGAGGTCTGCATCCAGTGATGAGGGCTCTCCGGTCGCCAGAAATATTTAATAGCATGGTCATTTACACGCAGGTCTCCACACCAGCTTGGGGGCCACTGGAGGGCAGCACAGAGGAGATGTGCAGGGAACGTGCGTTGAACCGATTGACTGATGAATGAATGGTCTGTTGATTCACATGAGACAGACAAGGGCCAGGCACCCACAGATGGAGGCCTGGAGGCGGGCCTGGGAGCAGAGACATATGCCACGTTCTGTCTCTCTCTTGCTCCCAAATTTACTGTTTCTAGTTCGCTTCTTGTCGGTGGCCCTGGAAGGTTAGGGAAAAGGGCAAGGGGAAGGTGCTGGCAGAGAAGGTCATCCCAGAAGGAAACAAAGACTTCTGTGATGGCGGGGGTGGGCAGGGAGCAGGGAAAGCACCGGCCTGCTGCTGTTCATGGAAACAGGAACCATCCTCCTCTCACCTTGCTCCGGAAGCCTGGGGCGGCGTCCTGGCTGGACTCCTGCAGACTCTCTGCCCTGGTTGACTGTCTCAGCTTCCTCTTTGGCTCCTCTCAGAAGGTTGCAAAGGTCACCCAGAAAACTCCTGAGTGAAGGGGGTGCTGGAGCGTTAACCAGTCCCATCTCATGTCTACTCACCCTTCAAGCCCCAGTCAAACACCGTCTCCTCCTGGAGCCCTCCCTGATTTCCCCAAGGCAGGTGGTTCCCACCACCCTGTGCTTCTAATGAATTCACAGTGATGGTTTTGGATTACTTTCCCAAGAATGGTTTCCCAGGATGGTGGGGACACAAAGAATCGATGTGGCTACATTCAATTCTGGCCAAAAGATTTGGCTAATGGGGCACTTGTAATCCACCCAACCCCGACATATCCACAACGCTCCTCCCCTCATCTCCTCTGTGTCACCTCCTTGGTAAGACCTTCATTCACACGACCATTGTACCCCACCGTCTGTAAGCCCCATCTTCTTTTCTGCCTTTTCCCAGTAGCATTTTTTCATCAACTTATTAGATTTAAACTATTGTCTGTTTATTGTCCTGATGTCCTCATTAGAAGTCAGCTCCCCAAGGGCAGGAATTTGTCCCAGGACCTAGAACAGGATATTCAATAAATATTTGTTGGGCGAATCCACTTTGATTACACAGGGGAGGAAACTAAGCCTTGGGAAAGGCTTTTTAGGTCAAGGTCATGCAGCTGGTGAGGGTCATTCAGGTTCAACACGGTGTTTCCATCTGACCCAGAAATTCCATACTTAGGTACATACCTGAGAGAAGAAATCACGTGTTCCTACAGAAACTTACACATGAATTCTGCTTTAATAGTTGCACTATTCATAATAGCCAAACAGTGGAAACTACACTACACTAATGAATGGAAAAGTAAAATGTAACATATCCTTACAATGCAGTATTTTATTTTATTTTATTTTTTGCAGTTTGGCCGGGGCCGGGTCTGAACCCGCCACCCTTGGTATATGGGGCTGGCACCCTACCCACTGAGCCGCAGGCACCTCCCCTTTACAATGCAGTATTATTTGGCAATAAAAAGGAATGAAATACTATACACACTGAGACCCGGATGAGCCTTGAAAACATTGTAAGTGGGAGAAGCCAGTTACAAAAGACCATATATTGTTTTTTTGGGTTTTTTTTTGAGACAGAGCCTCAAGCTGTCCCCCTGGGTAGAGTACCTTGGCATCACAGCTCACAGCAACCTCCAACTCCTGGGCTCAAGTGATTCTCCTGCCTTAGCCTCCCAAGTAGCTGGGACCACAGGCACCTACCACAATGCCCGGCTATTGTTTGGTTGCGGCCATCATTGTTGTTTGGCGGGCCCAGGCTGGATTTGAACCTGCCACCTTAGGTGTATGAGGCTGGTGCCTTAGCCACTTGAGCCACAGGCACTGAGCAAAAAGACCATATATTGTATGATCCCATGCAGATGAAATACCCAGAATAGGCAAAAATCCATGGACAGAAAAGGAATAGTAGTGGGAGGCTGAGGCGGGTAGATTGCCTGAGTTTCGGAGTGTGAAACCAGCCTGAGGTCGAGCCAGACCCCGTCTCTATCAAAAATAGAAAAATAAGCCAGGTGTGCTGGGTGGTACCTGTAGTCCCAGCTATTTGGGAGGCTGAGGCAGGAGGATCATTTGAGCCCAAGAGTTTGAAGTTGCTGTGAGCTAGGACACCACGGCACTATCCCCAGGCCATAGAGGGAGACTCTGTCTCAAAAAAAAAAAAATAAATAAAGACCCTCCCCTTATAGAGTTCCACCCCAAAAGGTGTACCACCCTCCATGACCCCCTATGCCCTCCCACCTTCCTTCTCTCTGCTCTCCCCTTCCTCCACTCCCACTGTCTCATTAATTGTCCTCATATCAGAATTGAGTACAAAGTGCTAAGATTACAGGTGTGAGCCACTGTGCTGGGCCAGTAGTGAGCTTCTCACTACACACAGTTTTGGCCCTGACTAGCTTGTTTCCTCTGCAGGGCCAAAGGGGCAATAGAAGCCTCAGGCTCAAGGTATGATTTGTCAGACCTGAGACAGGGTCTCATGTGTTCCCCATGCACAGAGGTATCCAAGCTATGTTGTAGGTACTGAGGACTTCCACTCCTGTGATAACGTTTTTAACACTTGGTTAAAGGGAAGGCAAATTCCTGCAGTGGTCAGACACACAGATATGGGGCAGGCTCTCCGCGCTTAAATCCCAGCTCTGGACTCAATTGTTGTGTGCCCCTCGGGCAAATTACTTCTTTGTATCTTGGTTTCCTGGGCTGTGAAGCGGGTTAGATATCCACTAAGCTCTTACCCCTTAGAGCATGTAAAGGTTTAGATCAGTGCTAGAAAATGCTTCATGGTCCCGAAAACACCATCAAGACTCCCCACCAGGGACATTTCTTTGAATTCGGAACCCCAAGTTTCTGCTTGAGACCATCAACAACAAATGTTCACTGCCTGCCCCTACCCTGCCTCTAAAAGGGAGGTTCACACATACCCCTGGAAGGTCCTCTGGCTGCACATTGCTCAGGATTCTTCCAGCCAGCACTTTGGTAGGCTGGGGTAACATAGACGAACATCTTGGCCTTTGCCCCCACATGCCTGGGTTTCTCCCGAGGGGACAAACCCAGCCAGCAGGGTGTGAATCCTCCCAGGTCAGGGATAGAACTGCTGCTTCAGCCCAAATATCAAATCATGTGGCCTGTTTTCTCCAGGGCTGCCCTCCTGAATTCTTGGAATTCTCTGCTAGTGGGAGTGTCCCCAAAGGATCTGCTCCCAGGTCAGGGTCAGCTGGGCTGAATTTACAGCATGGGGAGCACTGCCCCTGGCCCAGGGAGGGGGGTGGGGAGGGCAGAGGGCACAGGGACAAGGATTTTAGACTTTCTGGTGAGGCCAGGGTGTTCTGCTGGGGCTTGGCCGCTGTCCATCTTCTCTAGACACCTTGGGCCCCCTGGGGATGGTGAACCCGGCAAGTTGCTGGGAAGTGCTGGCTCTCCGGCTCTCTCTGTTCCTGCTCCCTCCTGCTCCCTCCGAGATCACGGACATTGCAAGATGGGTTTTTACTGTGAATAACAGGAGTGTCCTTATGTGGTGGCTGAGGCTGGGGCTGGCCACCTGGAGCACCCTGTATGGTTTTCCTTCTCTGGACTTGGTGTTTAGAATGTTGGCTCAAAACCCCACTGTGATCAGTGATGCTCACTGTGTGTCCAGGGTTTAATTCCAGAAAGGCACTGCCCGCCCTGGGAAGCTCAGCTGTGTCCAGCCAGCTCTTAGAACATCTCTGTGTGGAGGACTGGCCTCAGGAGGTGGGGGCATTCCAGACGGTGAGCCTTCGTCTATCTGTCCACCCACTCATCTGTTTGGCCAAAGAGGAGACAGGGCAGGTACTTGGGCTCTGAGCGGACCCTTTCCCCTTCCTGGCTCTGCAAACCCGGTCAAGCGAGTTCAGCAATTTGGGGGTTGGTATCCTTGCCTGTAAAGCAGGGATAATGCCAGTACCCACCTCTGAGGGGTGTCATGGACACTGAACAAATTCATACAGGTAAGGTCCCCCCATAGCAGGGCCTGGGTGACTAAGATCCGCCCAGTGTCCGGCCTTATTTATTATTGTTGCTGTTGCTGCTGTTGTGTTGTTATTGCATTGCGGTGGGAGCCTGCACAAAATAAACACACAACCTCACACACTTGGCAGGGACACCTTCGCCTCTGGTGGTGACTTCAGGAAAGATGCCATCTTGTAGAGAGTATTAGCACCCCCCACATGCTTAGTACACACAGGTGGGATCCAGTACATCACACGTATTTGTTAGTGAGTTCCTGCCTTGAGCACTTAAGAGTTCAAGCCACAAGCAACCTCATCAGATGTACCAAGTAGCTCACACCTCCTTACCTTGTCTGGCTTTGGGAAATATCAGGACAAAGCCACATACCCCCATTGCTGTCCTCGTAAATCCTTAAGGCTGAAGTCCCCCACTAGAGCCACACATCATGGAGGTCATGAGAAGAGGAGGGTCTGAGAGTGAATGCCCTAAAGCTCTGAGCTCTCCTTGTCCTCCATGTCCCCTAGAGACCCTAAGTTGGGAGGGAGGGGGAATACTGGTGATGACAGTGGGCTCAGGAGGCAACTGCTCCACTGTTTATTAGCTGTTGAATCTTGACTTGAAAAGGACATCCTCTTTTTTTGAGCCTCAGTTTCCTTATCTGTCAAATGGGCACAATGATAAAACATACTCTATGGGCTCCTGAGAGTAAAAAAGATAGTATCCCTAAAGTACAGCTCGATATCTGGTACAGAGTAGGTGCTCAGTAAAGGTTATCATTCTCCAGTAGGTTCAGTTCTTCCCTGTCCTCTGTGGAACCCAGAACAGCAGAGGGTTCACTCTCTGTCCACTGGCCTTCCTGGATCTAGCTCCTTCCCTGCTCCACAATCCACGACCTGGCAGGTCTGCCCTGGGAGGGAGCCCTGCTATGTCCTGAACACCAAGAGGGAGCTTGGTACATGGGAACCACATCAGGCACTCACGTTTCTATGACTGGACTCCACTTCCATAACTCTCCCCTGCCTCTCTCCACCTATATTATGTACTAGATGTCTCTGCTTACCAACTGGAATTTACTGACCCATTTGACTAATTATTTACATCTAACCCTACCTGATAGAGGGGCTCAGAAAGTCAAGATATAGGCTGGGCACAGTGACTCGTACCTGTAATCTCAGCACTTTGGGAGAGTAAGGCAGGAGGATTTTTTGAGGCCTGGAGTTTGAGACCAGCCTGGGCAACATAGCAAGACCCCATCTCCCCACCCACAAATACAAATAAAGTTAACTTGGCATAGTGCTGTGTGCCTGGGGGCTGAGGCAGGAGGATTGCTTGAGCCAAGGTTTTTGAGGATGCTGTGAGTTGTGATGATACTACTGCACTCCACCCTGGGCAATAGAGTGAGACTGTGTCTCAAAAATTAAAAAAAAAAAGTAAAATAGGGTATATAAGCTCAATGTCTACCACTATGTGTTATATTATTTAATGAAACCAGGCATCTTTATCCCTTCTCTACAGATGTAGAAACAAAAGCACAGAGGGATTAAGCTTCATCAAGTTCTCTAATTAATTAATTAATTAATTTGTTTTTTTTTTTGAGATGGGGTCTCACTATGTTGCCCAGGCTGGAGTGCAGTGGCTATTCATAGGCGCAATCTCACTCCCGATCAGCAAGGGAGTTTTGACCTGCCCCACTTCTGACCCTGGCCAGTTCACTGCTTCTTAGGCAACCTGGTGGCCTCCCACTCCCACGAGGTCAACACCTTGATGCTAAACTTAGTGTGGACACCCAATCAGCAGAGCGCCCTACAGTCCAGAACTCCTGGACTCAAGCGATCCTCCTGTCTCAGCCTCCCAATTAGCTGGGACTACAGGTGGGTGTCATCATATCCATCAAGGTCTCAAATTCAGTCAGTGGAGGAGGTAGACACAACCCCCAGTGGTCTGTCTCCAGAGCTCCTGAGTGGCTCTATTCTCTCTTAGTAGCAGTGTGGGATATTGTGAGGATTAAGTGAAAAACAATATATGCACAGTGCTTAGCATGGTTCTCGTCATGATAGTGAGTGCTCAGTAGAATTTATTATTAAGCCTGGTTTAGCTCTGGAGAACTCCAATCTCTTTATCCTTGGATTAGACGCGGCTCCAACCAACCCGAAATTTGTTGGGGAGAAGGAAGCAGATCTGGGGAGCGTCCCAACAGCCTTGGCCATTTGAGTGAGTTTCCCAGCATGTATGCTGAGACCCCGATTCCATGCACTTGGGGAGGTCTTCAGACCGCCAGGGCATTCAGTCTGGTTGTTTGAAGGCTTCATTTGGGGCAGAAGTCCCAGGGTTGAGTAGAACTAGGGAAGTTGCTCTGATCTGGTTCCCAGGAAACCTCGGGTGGGGAGGGGGAAATTCACATTTGTCCCCTTTGGATGAGGAGATAGATGTCAGTTCTCATTTGAGAGAATTTAGTGCCGTTTGGTAGGCCTTGGCAATTACGTGTCAGGAATTCCCATAGTGCCTGTGGTTGTTATTTGTGGATTTTTTTTTTGACATGGGAGGTTCCATTTCTGTTCCATCAGAAAGTCCCTTGGGAATAATTTTGGTTGAATGGTCAACTTACAGCTGTGAATGTGTGTCTGAAAATAGAATGGTGTATTATTGTAACACTGGTTGACCTGCATAGGTGCTAGGGTGTGAGGAGAAGTGGCTGTTGAATGGAACCTTAAATTATTATATTGTCTTATAACCGGAATTTTGTCAAATATCAGATCATAGGATGAGATCCCGTATGTACAGTCCTTTCTGCAATTGCATAACAAAAAGGCTGAAAGACTTGGGGAAAAGTTAATGGCACGAAGAAAGCCTCCTCTTGTAGTTGAGGGGGGAGCCAGACCCCAGATGATAAGATTCAGCAGGAGTTAGATTAGACCTCACACATTCATTCCAAACTTCTCCAAACCTCCTCCCCCACTGTCGGGTCCCCTGTACCTGCCACCATTGGTGGAAATTCTCAATCGGGGTCTCAGCATACACGCTGGTTGAGGAAGGTGGAGCTGGGACCGAGTCTTCAGTCCTAGCCCCCATCTTGGGTTATGACTCAGGGATAGGAATGATCTCCCCTTCCAAGACCTGGCAGGGAACTTAATATGACTCGAAGGTGCCCATGGCCAGAGCAGGGCAATTTCCACTGCGGCTGTCCTCATAGGCGGCTTGGGTACTGCTGGCAGGGTATCACTGGTCTTATACACCCCATTTCCCACCTCAGATTTTTTGAACTGGAAAAACTCAAACCCAACCCATGGAGAGGACCCTCAGAGTGACAGATTATTTATAACCATCTTCGTGACACACTGTCCCACTTGGGCAGATGGTACAGACCTTACTGAATATATTACTTACTGTAGATAGTTACAGCCAATGTCTTCATGGTGAGGAGCCTAACCAAACCCCAGACCCCTGAAGCTGCCATGCCTATGGCAAACCAAATTTGGATCCTAATGCTGCCAGAGATGGTGTGAGAATAAATCATTACTGAAAGTGTATTCTGTCAGGCCTCCGGAGGTGCGTGCATAGACAGGGAAGCTTAAACAGGGTCTAAGAGTTGGCTTGGCGCTGTAGCTCAAGTGACTAAGGCACCAGCCACCTACACCAGAGCTGGTGGGTTCGAAACCAGCCTGGGCCTGCCAAACAACAATGACAACAACTATAACCAAAAAATAGCCGGGTGTTGTGGCGGGCACCTGTAGTCCCAGCTACTTGGGAGGCGGACGCAGGAGGATTGCCTGAGCCCAGGAGTTTGAGGTTGCTGTGAGCTATGATGCTACAACACTCTACCAAGGGCAACATAGTGACTCTGTCTCAAAAGAAAGAAAGAACTTTAATAATGTAGAAGCTTCAGATGTAAGAAGAAAGCTGCAGTGTATGGCATGAGGCCCTCACAGCTGGCCGACACTGCCTTTAAGGTACGTAATGCCAGGGAAGAAAGGAGATAGAAGCTATATATGTTCTATTAGCCGTGCCAACCAAGGGTCTTTTGAGACAGTCAGAAACAAAGGGCGGGAGAGCCCTCTCCAGGGTGGGGTACGGTCAGTGTGCTTTTTTGTAGGAAGAAGGATGTCACAAAGAGAATTGTCCAAAGTTGCAAAGGGCTCCAGGTGACAAGGTAAACCCCAGGGGGAGAAAATGGTCCTTACAGTTCAGGACTCAGGTGACATATGAGGGGATCTGGGGCTCCATGCCTCGCTAAGGGCTCCAATCCAAATATCTCACAGGAACCCTGGGGTAAAATTGCCCTGCCTGGGTTCCATATACCTCGCCCAGGCCACCATCAGCTTACCAAAGCTCGATGTGCAAATAACCTCCTCTCCAGTGAGGCAGCAGCTCCACCTACAGGTGCCGCCGGGAAGTGCGCTCCAGTTTCAAAGTCTGCTGAGGAAGTCAATGCTGTCTCCCTTCCCCGCAGATCTATCAAAACGTGAGCAAGGCTATGTGACCCCATGGGACCCCAGGATGGGCGATGATAGACACACAAATTACTGTTTTGTTAAAAGAAGGGGCCACAGGCCCTCATAGGAAACACTTCCTCCTTAGAAAGAATCCACGTATATTGAACAGATTTCTGGAGCATGGACTAATTCTTAGCTATCGGTCTCCCTATAATATGCCTATTTTACCTGTCAAGAAGCCCCATACCAATGAGTATAGATTGGTGCAGGATCCACATGGTGTTTATGATACCGTACAAGACATACACCCTCCAGTGCCAAACCCATATGCTCTGTAGACAGCAACACCAGGAGACTATGAATGATATTTGGTACTGGATTTAAATGAAGCTGTCTTTTGCATTCCTTTGGAAGAGGAAACTCCACTCCTTTTTTTTTTTTTTTTTTTTGAGACATAGTCTTGCTATGTCACCTTCGGTAGAGTGCTATGGTGTCACAGCTCATAGCAACCTCAAACTCTTGGGCTTAAGTGATTCTCTTGCCTCAGCCTCCCAAGTAGCTGGGACTACAGACGCCTGCCACAACACCTGGCTATTTTCTGTTGCAGTTGTCATTGTTGTTTAGCTGGCCTGGGCTGCGTTCGAAACTGGCCACCTTTGGTGTCTATGGCTGGGGTGGTAACCACTGTGCTACAGGCGTCAAGCCCCCTTTTGCATTTGAATCGTAGGATTCTGAGAGTAGGATGACATCATAGTACAGGCCACCTTTTTCTCAGGGGCTTAAAATTCTCCTAGCCTATGCAGTGAAAACTTGGCAAGAGACTTATGGAATCTGCAATTGGATCAAGGGATTCTGTTACACTATGTGGATGATTTACTTATAGCTGGCCCCGATTATAAATATCGTCTTGCAAATCCGGTGGCCGTGACAAATCATCTGGCTCATGTAGCTATGAAATCTCACCCAGTAAGGCACAGATTTGAGAACAACAGATTACTTATTCGGGATTCCAAATTAGCAAAGGACCCCACAGCCTAATGTCAGACGGAAAGCAAATCATCTCAAATCTTAAGGTGCCCAGAAGTAAAAGGCACCTGCATGGGTTCCTAGGAATGGCAGGTTCTTTCACTTTTGGAGCTAAAACTGTGGCCTGAATAGCAAAGCCCTTCAACCAGGCTCTTCAAGGGACAGATGTGGAGCCACTCTTCTGGGCCACAGAATGTCAAAATGCCTTTGAGAATCTGAAGCAGAGTCTTAGAACTGCCACTGCTTTGGGGTTGCCTGATTTGCAGAAAGAATTAAAACTATACATTCAAAGTGTGAGCAGGGAGTTTTAGTATAGCTGCTGGGAGACATCCCATGACCAGGGGCACACTTGTCAAAGCATCTGGGTGGTACTGGGAGAGAACGTCCTCCCTGCCTCCAGGCAGTGGTAGCTACTTGTGACTTGGTGCTAGAGCCAAAAACTTCAAGTCAGGGCAGCCTGTTGTAGAACATGGCCCCCACCAGGTTCTGATTTTATTAGAACAGAAGGAGGGTTATTGGCTGACTGCAGGAAGACTAGGAAAATACCAGGCCATCCTTTTGGATAATCTCAACGTTAAATTAAAGCCTGTGTCTACTCTCAATCTTGCCACCCTGTTACCAGCTGAAGAGACTGAGCTTTGGCAGCATGGCTGTTTAGAGGCCTGGGGGCTGCCTATTCTAGCACATGGATCTGTCAGGTGGGCCAATGCCAGGGCCAGAACAGGACCTTTTCACCAATGGGAGAGGTTTTATGGACAAGGGACAAAGAAGGGTTGAATATGCAGTGGTCGCAGGAGCAATGGCACTGCCACCCGGGGCTCCCAGAAAGCCGAGCTGCTTGCTTTAACCAGAGCTTTTCAGTTATCCAGAAAGGAAAAGTTAGCATTTATACGGACTCTAACTATGCTCTTATGGTCATGCAGGCTCACGGTGCCATCTGGAAGGAAATGGGGCTCCTGCTGGTGGGAAATAAAGGTATGAAGTACAGCACTGAAATAAGGGCTCATGATAGGCCATGGCTGAGCCCAAGCAGGTGGCCATCATATACTGTCCTGGTCATCAAAAAAGGGGACACTTTGGGAGGCGCTTGTGGCTCAAGGAGTGGGGCACTAGCCCCATATACTGGGGATGGTGGGTTCAAGTCCAGCCCCAGCCAAAATTGCAAAAATAAAATAAAATATTAAAAAAAAAAGGGGGGGACACTTCTGGGCTGGGCAAGGTGGCTCACGCCTGTAATCCCAACACTTGGGAAACTGAGGTGGGTGGATTGCCTGAGCTCACAGGTTCGAGACCAGCCTGAGCCAGAGCGAGACCTTGCCTCTAAAAAAATAGCTGGGCGCTGTGGTGGGGCACCTGTAGTCCCAGCTACCTGGGAGGCTGAGGCAAGAGAATCGCTTGAGCCCAAGAGTTTGAGGTTCTGTGAGCTGACAGCACAACACTCTACCGAGGTTGACAAAGTGAAACTCTGTCTGAAAAAAAAATGAAGGGGGGGGGGACACTTATGTTACAAAAGGGAATCAGGTCACTGACAAGGGCCACTAAGAAGGGCTCCAAAAGTGATATGTTCTTTATTTCTTTTGAGACAGAGTCTCACTTTGTCATCCTTGGTAGAGTACTGTGGCATCATAGCTCATAGCAACCTCCAACCCTTGGGCTTAAGTGATTCTGCCTCAGCCTCCCAAGTAGCTGGGACCACAGGCACCTGCCACAACGCCTGGCTTTGTTTTGTTGTTGTTGCAGTTGTCATTGCTGTTTTAGCTGGCCGGGGCTGGGTTTGAACCCACCACCCTTGGTATACAGGGTCGGCGCCCTACTCACTGAGCCACAGGTGCCTCCCAAAAGTGATATGTTCTTCAGAGCTTGATACCCTAGTTGGATTTAGATCAGTTAACCCCCTCTAGGCTGATGAAGATGAGAAAAGAGCTGAAGATTGGGGCGTTAGGACCTGGGATGACACAGCGAGGTGGAGACAGAACTCCCACACATTCATTCTTTTACCCAAGACACCTACCCGAACATGCACATTGTGACATGATGGCTTAATGGCTTTGGTGGAGCCTCATGTAAGAGGACTTTTAAACTGGTGACCTGTTGCATTCTTTATTTTTGTAAATCTACTACCAAAGTTTAGCAATGACATAAATGAGTATAAACCTTCCATCTAAAACATCACTCCAGTTTGGCAGGAAGCAGCCTGATGACTATGTCACCCCTCCTCCTGTAGACATGGAAGTGTAAAATTGACAGTGGGCAATCTGTGATAGGGAGAACAGCCTGAAAAAGGGCAAAAATTTTTTCTGTCTCTTTAAACACCCCCTCACCCTTTTGGAGAACTTGAACCTGCATCCGTGCCTCAGGCCAATTGTTGGGAAGCAGAGGGCACTGTCCTTTGTTATCTATTACAGGAGATGGCTCCATGGTAGAGGCCTTGGAAGAGGTCCCAAAGATCTTTGTGGGTTGGAGGTCAGGAGATTGTCCTCACCAGAGATGGGATTGATCAGACCCATCAGCTGTAGTTAGATGACAATACCCTGGACCTGAAAAAGCCTCCCTTTAAAAGCTCTATATTTCTGCTTTTGGAGGGTACAATGGTACTTTAAGATGGGAGTCTGTCACTCTCCTCATTTGCTGGCAAATTCATAAACTCCTCTTTCCTTTTTCTCAGCCACTTGTCCTTGTTCTTCTGATGCAGTCTCAGGGGTTCTTTTATTTCTTTAAGCATTATTTTCTTTAGTTCTGTGAATGTATTTATAATCATTTCTTTGAAGTCTTTGTTAAGGCTGACAAATGTGCCTTCTTATGGTAGACTCTTTTGCTTATGTTTTCTTTTTTCTTTATGCAGATTCTACTTTCCTGTGGCTTCTTTGCATGTCTCATAATTATTTTTGCTGAAAATTGGAGATTTTAGATATTATACAGTAACAACTCTGGATACGAATTCCTTCCCCTACTCCTCCCTGGGTTTGTTGTTTATGTTGATTGCTTACTTGTTTAGCAACTTGTATGGACTATTTCAGTAAGTGTATTTCCCTTGCAGTGTGTTGCTCCTGATGGTACCTCTTAGGTGGTACAGTCTCATTCTCAAGAGATGACCGTGTGTTCAGCAGGGCTCTTTTTGGCTTCCTCCCTCCCTGATCTCTGTTAAGCTGTACCTATCTGTTTGTATCATCCTTAGCTGTGAGCCTCCACTGACTGCAGGCTAATTGCTCTACCCCAGTGGTTCTCAACCTTCCTAATGCTGTAGCCCTTTAATACAGTTCCTGTGGGTTATGACCCATAGGCTGAGAACTGTTGCTCTACCCTTTCCAACAAAGCTTTTAGGCAATAATTGCTCTGTTGGCTTCTCCAGGTCCAGCTCCTGCAGTGGGTGTGGCTTTTCTAGTTCCAAGCTTTTGTTGTAGAGGGAGGTCAGTAACTTTTTCCCTTCTAGTTCCCCTGGGCAGTGGCGTTTCCAAATGCCTCCAGCAAAACCCTGCCCCGTGAATGAGTGGATTTTCTTAACACACGAGAAGGCAGATTTTCAGCAGATTTTTGGGATGTGAGGGGGTAGATGCCAGCAAATCCCGCTGTTGCAATAGCAGAGCAGCTTCTTTGTCAATCCAGTGAGTCACACTGCCCTTCCAACAAGATCTGGAGCTGAGCCCTATGGGCTGTGGAGAGGGGTCTTTTTTTTTTTTTTTTTGAGACAGAGCCTCAAGCTGTCCCCCTGGGTACAGTGCCGTGGCATTACAGCTCACAGCAACCTCCAACTCCTGAGCTCAAGCGAGTCTCTTGCCTCCGCCTCCCAAGTAGCTGGGACCACAGGCGCCCACCACAACGCCCGGCTATTTTTTTGGTTGCAGCCGTCATTGTTGTTTTGGTGGGTCTGGGCTGGGGATTCGAACCCGCCACCTTAGGTGTACGTGGCTGGCACCTTAGCAGGTTGAGCTATAGGCGCTGAGCCTTGTAATTTTTACTGTATGTAATCTCACACATTACAGTGCTGTTTGGTAAAATACTATTAGCTGCTTTTATAGATGAGATGACTAAGGGTGCATCTGGAATTTACTATAATGTCTTCAAAATTCATTCACTGGTGTGTTACAATTTCCTTCTATTGTAAGAAGTCTAGTGCATGGTGTGTACCACACTGTTAATCCATTCATTCACCAGTGGATACGGGCCTTGATTTCTCATTTTGGCTATTGCCAATAATGCTGCTGTGAGCATGCTGTACAAATTATTTATTTCAACCCTTTTCAGTCCTTTTAGAGTATATTTTTAATTTTTTGAGGAACCACCATGCTGCTTTCCATAATAGCTAATACATGTACCATTTTACTTATTTTATTAAAAAAATTTAATAGGGCAGCACCTGTGACTCAGTGGATGGGGTGCCGGCCCTATATACCAAGGGTGGTGGGTTCAAACCCAGCCCTGGCCAACAAAAAAATAGCTGGGTGTTGTGGCGGCCACCTGTAGCTACTTGGGAGGCTGAGGCAAGAGAATTGCCTAAGCCCAGGAGCTGGAGGTTGCTGTGTGCAGTGATGCCAGGCCACAGTGCTCTACTGAGGGTGATAAAGTGAGAAACTGTCCCTACCCCCCCCCCCAAATTTAATACTTAAATTGTACATCAATATCCTATGACTCCAAATCTTTTTCATCACTCTCCTTCAAGTCTGAAGAAAATGATTAATTTATTAAGTTCCACAGACAGCACAGTCCCACTGATGTAACAATTAGTATGAAGTCCTACGCTCATATGAGAATTAAGAATAGCCATTATCAGGGCGGCACCCGTAGCTCAGTGAGTAGGGTGCCTGCCCCATATACCAAACCCAGCCCCGGCCAAACTGTAACAAAAAAATAGCTGTGAGCTGTGATGCAACAGCACTCTACCAAAGGCAACAAAGTAAGACTCTGTTTCTAAAAAAAAAAAGAACAGCCATTATCAAACTATTCTGCAACCTGATTGAGTTCCTAGCTCAGGGTACTTGTAGTAAATTTGTAAACCCACACTAAAACATAAATTACAGTGTGTATATCTTGTTAAAAAATTTTCAGGCTCAGTGAAAATCACTAGAATCACTTGAGCCTAGGAGTTGGAGTTTGCTGTTAGCTGTGATGCCATAGCACTCTACCCAGGGCCACAGCTCTGTCTCAAAAAAAAAAAAAAAAAAAATTTTTTTTTCCCCAGTAAAAATCAACATTAAAATTTCACCAAATTTCAACTTTATTTTTTCAATGAAATTAAACTTTCAAAATGCCTGATTAACTGTGAAATAATTGCAGATAACTTCATGTAGTTTTTTGGGTTAAGTTTGCCCAGCATTTCAAAATGGTTATGGAATATTATTTTTAAAATGTAAAAGTGTGCTATACATATTGCCCTTTTCTGTTAGGCTGGGGCCAGTATCTTCCATGGCAAGATACCCAAACTAGGCCCAGAGCCCGTAGCTCAGTGGTTAGGGCGCCAGCCACATATACCAGGGCTGGCAGGTTTGAACCTGGCCAGGGCCTGCCTAACAACAATGACAACTGCAACAACAACAACAAAACATATAACCAGGTGTTGTAGTGGGTACCTGTAGTTCCAGTTACTTGGGAGGCTGAGGCAAGAGAATTGCTTAAACTAAAGAGTTTGAGGTTGCTCTGAGCTGTGCTACCGAGGGCAACATAGTGAGATTATGTATCAAAAAAAAAAAAGGGAGGGGGTGGCGCCTGTGGCTCATGAGTAGGGTGCCAGCCCCATGTAGTGAGGGCCGTGGGTTCAAACCTGGCCTCGGCCAAACTGCAACAAAAAATAGCGGGCATTGTAGTCCCAGCTACTCAGGAGGCTGAGGCAAGAGAATTACCTAAAGCCCAAGAGCTGGAGGTTGCTGTGAGCACCCTACCTAGGGTGACAAAATGAAACACTCTCTCTTAAAAAACAAACAAACAAACAAAAAAAAAAACAAAAAAAAACTACTGAATAAAATATACCTTTAAATCAATAGGCACTGGATTAATTTCCCTGAAATTATCAACATAGTTACCAAAATCTTCCAGGATTTTGTGAACTGTCATGTTTAGTTATAAAAAAAGAAATACAAAGGACTGAAACAGCCAAACTTTTTTTTTTTTTTTTTTTTGTGAGACAGAGCCTCAAGCTATCCCCCTGGGTAGAGGGCCGTTGCATTACAGCTCACAGCAACCTCCAACTCCTGGGCTCAAGCGAGTCTCTTGCCTCCGCCTCCCGAGTAGCTGGGACCA
>CAUYTI010113531.1:0-11532 GCA_963575145.1 Galago senegalensis | reverse complement strand
AGCAACCTCCAACTCCTGGGCTCAAGCGAGTCTCCTGCCTCCACCTCCCAAGTAGCTGAGACCACAGGCGCCCGCCACAACGCCCGGCTATTTTTTGGTTGCAGCCATCATTGCTGTTTGGCGGGTCCGGGCTGGGGATTCGAACCCGCCACCTTAGGTGTAGGTGGCTGGCGCCTTAGCTGGTTGAGCTATAGGCACCAAGCCAATTTGTTAAATCTTAATATAGCCATAGTTTTATTAGGTACTTGATGACTTTTTTCTCAGAGGTCCTTGTTCCCGGTAACATGGTAGGTGCATGTCGGATATGGCCCCTGCTTGCCTCTCCAGCTTTCTGTCCTTTTTCTGAGTCTCACTCCTCTTTCAATTCCAATATGTGCTTGGTTCTCTCTCAGCTGGAGAACTTTTGCTGAGGGACTCATCCTACCTAAACTGCTCTCTGTTTTTTGTAGAGAGCTGTGGTGTCACAGCTCACAGCAACCTCAAACTCCTGGGCTTAAGCAATTCTCTTGCCTCAGCCTCCCAGTAGCTGAGACTATAGGCACCTGCCACATTGCCCAGCTGCTTTTTGCTTCTAGCTTCCACTGTGTTACGGGCGCCAGCTGAGCCTAGACCAGTGATTTTTCAACCCATGTGCTGTGCGAGGATCTTAGGTGTGCTGCAAAATTGTTTAAAGATTATTAATTAAATTATTTTCTTTTTTTCTTCTTCTTTTTTTTTTTTTTTTGCAGTTAAAATGGCCTTTATTCCACCTAGACTACAGGTGGGCTGCGATTCCTGACCAAGGAGAAATCCACCAAATTACATTATTTTTGAAAGAAGTTCAAAGCACAAGAGATATAGTCTTTTTTTACTTTTGTTTTTTTGGATCAACTTAAATTAACTGTGCCATGGTAGTTTATAGGGTCAAGTGTGCCATGAGATTAAAAAAGGTTGAAAAACAGTGCTCTAGCCAGGGGTCCTCAAACTGCGGCCCACAGGCCACAGGTGGCCCGCCTAGAACATTTATCCAGCCCACCATGTGTTTTTGCCGCTGCTGCCTGTCCTGCTTAGCAGCCGACTTGTGCAGGGGCCCACAGTCCAGCCCTCCCAACAGTCTGAGGACAGTGAACTGGCCCTCTGTTTAAAAAGTTTGAGGATCCGGCTCGGCGCCTATAGCTCAACCAGCTAAGGCGCCAGCCACGTACACCTAAGGTGATGGGTTCGAATCCCCAGCCCGGACCCGCCAAACAACAATGACGGCTGCAACCAAAAAAAAAAAAAATAGCCGGGCACTGTGGCGGGCACCTGCGGTCCCAGCTACTTGGGAGGCGGAGGCAAGAGACTCGCTTGAGCCTAGGAGTTGGAGGTTGCTGTGAGCTGTAATGCCACGGCACTCTACCCAGGGGGACAGCTTGAGGCTCTGTCTCAAAAAAAAAAATGTTTGAGGATCCCTGTGTCTAGACACATACATTTTAACTCCTCATCCCATCCCGAAAAAAAAAATGCCATCTAGGGGGAAAACTGATGCTTCAACTTCACTAGATCAATTCTTGACTTAACACTCTTGGCAAACTATACTTATTCTTTTTTTTGGAGACAGAATCTCACTTTGTCACCCTTGGTAGAGTGCTATGGTATCATAGCTCACAGTAACCTCAAACTCTTTGGGCTCAAGCAATTCTCTTGTCCTAGCTTCCCAAGTAGCTGGGACTACAGGCACCTGCCACAACGCCAGGCTGTTTTTTAGAGATGAGATCTCACTCTGGCTCAGGCTGGTCTCAAACCTGTGTATTCAGGCAATACACCCACCTCATCCTGCCAGAGTGCTAGGATTAGAGGTGTGAGCCACTGCACCTGGGCCACACAACTCCTTCTATTCTTTTGTTATTGCAGTTCAGCTGGGGCCGTGTTTGAACCTGCCACCCTCAGCATATAAGGCAGCATATAAGACTGGCGCCCTACTCACTGAGCCACAGGCGCCGCCCTACAACTCATTCTATTCTTTGGGGCATTTAACTGTTTTCGGATTTTGTAACACATATGTGTTTGATTTGTGTGTGTGTGTGTGAGACAGAGTCTCAAGCTGTCAACCTGGGTAGAGTGTTATGGCATCATAGCTCACAGCAACCTCCAGCCCTTGGGCTCAAAAGATCCTCTTGCCTCAGTTTTTCTAGTTTTAGTAGAGATGGAGTCTCACTTTTTGCTCAGGTTGGTCTCAAACCCGGGAGCTCAAGCTATCCACCTGCCTTGGCCTCCCAGAGTGCTAGGATAACAGGTGTGAGCCACTGTGCCTGACTTGTGTCTTTGATTTTAAATATTTTCTTCTGTGCTCACTTCAGCAGCATATAAACTAAAACTAAAATTGGAATAATATAGAGAGGATTAGTATGCCCTCTGTGCATGGATGACAGGCAAATTCATGAAGCGTTCCATTTTTGTGTGTGTATATACTTTAATGCAATTGCAGACATCTGTGCCTAGCAATATTTCTAGTTGACCAAATATTCTAATCTTTTTTCACTTATTTGCAAAATAAATACTTTTGGCTTGGCACCTGTAGCACAGTGGTTATGGTGCCAGCCACATACCCCCAGGCTGGCAGGTTCGAACCCGGCCTGGACCAGCTAAACAACAATGACAACTACAACAAAAAAATAGCCAGACGTTGTGGCAAGCGCTTGTAGTCCCAGCTACTTGGGAGGCTGAGGCAAGAGAATCACTTAAGCCCAAGAGTTTGAGGTTGCTGTGAGCTGTGACGCCCAGCATTCTACCGAGGGTGACATAGTGAGACTCTGTCCCCCCCAAAAAAAAGTTTTAAGTAGCTTTTTATAGCAAGATGATACAATGGTATGGGTGTAATCTAAATTTCCTTCTCATGGTATTACCTCATATACTGTACTTTTTATTTTGTTCCTTTTAATTGAGTCACAGGCAGGATCCAAAGCAGGTAGAGCTAGGGTAGGGCCAGTCTAGTGAAGCATAAGGAGCCCCCAGCCCTTCTTAGCAAACCCAAAGCTTAAGGGAAGGGGTACTGGCCTTGACCTGCCTCTGCCTCCTCTGCCTAACCTCGAGTTACCTTATTACACCTTCACTTGTAATCCACTTAGGAAAACAAGCTCTCTGAAACTTTTTAAGGATTATTTTTTCTTCAAAGTTTGGACCAAAGTTTTGTTTTTTGTCTGCTTCTGATGATGACACCCTGATGGTGGGACAAAAGTCCTGTTATTTTTCCCTCCAGCCCTTCTGTAGGGACATGCTGGGGAGGGGTTATCTCCTTGGATCCCTGAGTTTCCTTCCATAAAGGAGTGTATCAATGGTACAGATATTTATAAGGGTTATACCTGTTGTAAGACATGAGGGGCGGCAACAGGCAGTTTTTTATGGTGACATAAATGTATATTTTTGTTTTGTTTTGTTTGAGACAGTCTCACTTTGTCACCCTTGGTAGAGTGCTGCGTCATCACAGCAACCTCAAACTCTTGGGCTTAAGTGGATTCTCTTGCCTCAACCTCCTGAGTAGCTGGGATTACAGGCACCCACCACAGCACCTGGCTACTTTTTCATTGTTACAGTTGTTGTTTGGCAGCCCCAGGCCAGGTTCCAACCCACCAGCCCTGGTGTATGTGGCCGGCGCCCTAGCCGCTGAGCTATAGGGGCCCAGCCATAAATGTGTATTTTGATAACTGATCACAATTCTAGGCTTAGTATTATAACAGGGAATAGCAAACAGTGACCACAAGCACATTCCCGTCCTGGATGGCTTGTAAAGCAGAAAGAACTCAGTTAAAATGATTTTATAGGCCGTATGCAGTGGCTCATGCCTATAATCCTAGCTCTCTGGGAAGCCAACCAGCTTGAGCAAGGGTGAAATACTGTCTCTGGGTGTTTTGGCAGGTACCTGCAGTCCCAGCTATTTGGTAGGCTGAGGCAAGAGGACTGCTTCAGCCCAAGAGTTTGAGGTTGCTGTGAGCTATGATGCCACAGCCCCTCTATCCAGGGCAACAGAGTGAAAGTCTCTCTCTCAAAAAAAATTTATAACCAAACACACTCCCCCCCCCACATGCTTTCTTCCTATTCTTAGGGTTTATTTAAAAAATTAAATAAATTGTGGCTCAGTGGGTAGGGTGCTGGCCCCATATACCTAGGGTGGTGGGTTTGAACCCGACCCCAACCAAACTGCAACAAAAAAATAGCTGGGTGTTGTGGCAGGCACCTATAGTCTCAGCTACTTGGGAGGCTGAGGCCAGAGAATCACCCAAGCCCAGGAGCTGGAGGTTGCTGTGAGCTATGATGCCACAGCACTCTACTGAGGACGATAAAGTAAGACTCTGTCTCAAAAGAAAGAAAAGAATTGACAATCCACAATTCACACTGAAATGTTTTAAACATTTCATTTAATGTAAATTTTATAAAATACACAGTAAGAATGGCATAAAGTGGTATTAAAATGTGAAAATCCTTCCCACCCTCCAATCTTCCAGGGTCACAACTCTAAAGTTGCTTTAAAATATTGACATTTGGCCAGGCAAAGTGAATTGGTGGCTCATGCCTGTAATCTTAGTACCCAGAGAGGCCACGGCAAGTGAATTGCTTGAGCTCAGGAGTTCAAGACCAGTCTCAGCAAGGTGAGACCTTAGTCTCTGCCAAAAATAGAAAAACTAGCCAGGCGTCATGGTGAGTGCCTATAGTCCCAGCTACTCTGCAAGATGAGGCAAGAGGATCGCTTGAGCCCAAGAGTTTGAGATTACTGTGAACTATGATGATACCACGACATTCCACCCAAGGTGACACAGTGAGACTGTCTCAAAATATATGTATGTATAATATATACATTTATTAATTTCTAAAAAGTCACAGAGCTTTGTTTCTTTTGGTTTGTTTTTAGTGTTAAGATACAATTAAAATCAAGCATCACTACTGTTAGAGTTTTAAAACTCTAATTTTATAATATAGTTTAACGTTGGGGTGCCAAAGCACATTTTCCTTACATGTAATATTTACTTTTCCACAATAATTGTTGCTCAAATACAGAGACAGCATACTGTTTATCACCAAAATTTTATAGTCTTATCTTGCAAATATAGTACATATATAATTAAACAGTTAGTAAACATATAGAGATTGAGCACAAACAAGGCTGGTAAGGTACTGCTATGTAATGTATCTACCATCAGGTTGATCACACCAGTTGTTACATTGGACAGCAGGAAAAAACTTAACTGTTTTCTATTTAGAGCTGTGATCAAGCAAAGACTGGGTTCCTTTCTTTGAACTTTAGAGACTGGAGATTCTGAATACTTTTTATTTGTGACAGGTGACTGGATAAAGTTCCAAGAACATGGTACTAGAGATCCTTTAATTAGAAATTTGGCAAAAGTCAAAATTATATCACCCAATAATAAACTACTAAGGAGGATCAGGCTAGAAGCAACTATCCAAATACAAAAGGCTAAATTGGCCATTCTTCGAGATACTGCTTCTACATTTACTTGAACTATGTAGAGTGATATGAAGAGGCTAATAGCTACCAGTAGCAGACAAGAGGCTACTTTTATCAAGTCTCTAATATGTGATCTGTGCTTACCTACATATAACCCTGTTTGCACACCAGCCATGTGTATTGCCACATACCCCAATGAAGAGATTATTCCTTCTCGGTTAGCATTTAATAGACCAACCCTTGTGCCACTGCCATCAGTGCCATACAAAATTAACCTCTTTAGTGGGGTAAAGTCAAGAGCTAGCTGGTATAATACAGTAATGCTGAGAGACACAATCCAGGATTTATTTAAAGGAAAAATAATCAACAGTAGAGATGTTATCATTCTCACAACTATCATGGTAAAGAAAAAGTTCCAGTGAACTCCATATTCACTTATATGTTCCTGATAGCCTATGGATTTTATAATGACTAATCGTCCAATTCCTAGTAACATTAATGGCCAAACAGAGTACAATGACTTTGTAAAATAATGAAATCTGGATCCTTTGATATAGTCCTTCCTTCTGATTTCTAGACAAACCATTGCAGTCCCAAAAACGAAGCCACCTACTCCAAAATCCATTGCTCCTGTCCCATACAGCTCAGTTTTGGCAAATCTTCTGGGAAAAAGTGGGAAGTCCACAGCCAAAATAGCAATAGCAGTAAACACACTGTTAATTACACGGAAACAGGAGATGGCTGGAATGTATTCTGATTCTAGACTGATTGTGAAGAATTTTTCAAGGATTTTCTGGACAGGCTCTCTGGCATAGCAAGTCCTCCTCTGGTATATCTGATAAAACAGCCCTGCCCCAAAGGTAATCACAGCGAGAAGCTCCAGGAGGATAAATGAAGACAAAATGGTCAAGGTGGCCACCAGGGGAAGTATTAGGACAATAAAGTCAATGAAGAATCTGGTTTTCCAGGTATGTGAAAAAGAACACAAGTGCTGTGAGAAAATGATCAGGAACCCTCTACACAGGATACAGAATGCAGGATAACATAAGCCCTGGGTGATTTCCAGCACGCTGGTTCCATTGAGGTTACTGACAAAAGCTTCCTTCATCTGCTTTTGAGACATCTTTTTTTTTTTTCTGTGAAAACAAGAGCAAAGGAATGGATGTGTAGAAAGCAACATTCTTGTGAAATTGGCCTATTATATGTTTGACTTAATTATACTCTTATGCTAGAATTCAGAGAACTCTAGTCCCTAATAATTTCAAATCAAGGGCATAACCTAGGATTTATGATTCCCTTTCCAAGGATTATAGGAAGAAATTAAACCTGATGCATTAAGATAGGAATGTCATAGTATGAAATTACTAGTTAGAGTTTTTTTTTTTTGAGACGGAGTCTCAATTTTTCACCCTTGGTGGTGCTGTGACATCATATCTCACAGCAACTTCAAACCGTTGGGCTCAAGTGATTCTCTTATCGCAGCCTCTCAAGAAGCTGGGACTACAGGCGTCCACCACAATGCCTGGCTATTTTTAGAGACGGGGTTCTGTTCTTCCTCAGGCCACCTCAGCCTCCCAGAGTGCTAGGATTAGAGGCATGAGCCAAGGCGCCAGGCCTAGTCAGAGATTTTAAACATGGAATGATTGTCAGACAGGACTTTATATTTCAGAGCAGTGTATGTGAGGAAGATTAATAAAAATTGAATACACCTTACTAATGACTGTATGCCAAATTCGGGTAGTAGTGGTAGTGGTGTAGCTACAAGTACACTTTGAAGTTGGGGGGCCTTGGTTTTTGTTTAGAGCTTCTCTAAACCTACTGCCTTCAATACATAACTGATCCCTGCAGTGATTTCTAGAGCTCCAGTACTTACTCTAGAGCGAGTACTCGTGTTACTTTTTTTAAATGGATATTAACACTTCTCTATCACATATCAGTGTCTGAAAAGCGGCATACTGGACCAACACAAGTGCTTGTCAAATATCAACCACGCTGTATAAATGCATGCGTGCGTGCATTACGGCCTGTCTGGAACCTGCAACAATACTTCACGGTACAGACCTAAATCGGCTGCCTTTTGAAAAATATGTCCTTTTCTTGACAGACGCCCGCCCTGGCAGCGCCTTGCCCTTGCACCTCACGTGTTCCAAGTAGTGTCGGTTCCCCGAGAGCAGAGGGTTGTCTCAGTGGGCTGCGCCGCCGGGCTCCGGGGGCACCCGCGGGTCCACGCGGGAGCCGCCCGCTTCCGCCTTCCGGGGGACGCTTCCGGCCGACGCACGCCAGGCTGCTCTTCCGGGCCGGCCGATTCCGCGCGGCCCCGCTCAGGACTGCGCCCTTCCTTACGTACTTCGAGCCTGTTCCCCCCGACGCTCTCGGGGAGAGCGCCTAGAGGGGATAAGATGAGATTCACAGCTGCCCCTCAGAATCCCCGGCGAGGCCCTGTCAGGGTTAAGGGATCTGGAAAACCCGTGAAAGATTCCGCCGCGGCAACCTCTGTTGATAGAACGCACATCCCTGGGGGTGCCCAGAGCCCCGGGAAACGGTGATTTCCTCGCTTCTCCCCCTTAGAACGCGGGACACTGCCTTTGCGCTCCCAAAACTAAAACTGTCTTACCCTAACCTAGACCGAGCCTGCCAGCCCAGAACCGAGTCCCGGGCGGGCCACGTGCGCCCTTCACCGCGTGTGCGCGCCCCGCCCCGGGGGAGGAGCCGCCCCTCTCCCGGCCACTTGGCCCCAGCAGCCGGCAGGCCGGGCGATCCCGCGTCCCGGCTTTTCTTTCCTCCGGGGTCGCTCCCGCCCCATCCTTCCCTCCCCTCTCCGGCTCGCCCGCCTTTTCAGGCAGACCGGCCGACCAGTACGCTCGGCGGCTCGGGCCGTGGGACCGGTGAGTGCCACCCCCAGCCCAGATCCGAAACCCCTCCTGGACGCCGAAGGGGCAGGGAAGGTCAGTTTGCCTCTCAGAGTTGAGGAAGAAGGGGGCGTCTCCCGTGCCCTTTCCAGAACGCCGTTTCCTTTCTCTAACCTTTTCTTTTTGACTCACTCGTGTCTCAGAAGGAAAGAGCCCAGCTCTTGGCTCTGTCTCAGAACAAGGACCTTTCACGGTCACCCTCCACCTTTCCACCTTGCCGACAGGGAGTGGCCCAGGATGGGGGAAGGGAGCCCCTGCCGCGGTCCTTGCCCTGCCCGGGATCCGTGGAGGGGGCGGCTAGTCCCAGGAGGCGTCAGGACAGCAGCGCCCTTGGCTAGGGTCATGTCCACCTTTCTGGGAAGGACGTACTCTACCCATGCCAGGTGCTTCCAGAGGGCATCCCAGCCCAGGGCTTGGCAGGCACATCTCCAGGATCGGGAGTCCTCGATTCCCGCCTGGAACCTGGGGGCGGGGCCGGCTGGGCTCCCGGGACGATTTCCCAGCCCTTCTCCTTGTCTGCCCTCCCACAGTCTTTCTCCCTGCCAAGAAAGAAACTGAGGCTGAGGAGGAGGAGGAACCAGTGATCAGGCTGCTACTTGCCTTGACTCGTTGTTCCATCTATTCATTACCGCCTCCCTTCTGCCCACAGTGGTCACACCCTTTCCACAAATTCTTGGCTGGTAACTGCACAGCCAACTGAAATAGGACCTGGGAGAACTAGAGAAAACCGCCCTAATCAGACTTGACGCCAGCTGGGAGCTGACGCTGCATCATAATAACATTTGCAAAGCACTCTCACTGGTATTAGCCCATTTGATCCTTAGCCCTGTGTGGTTTGGATATTATTATTCCATTTTGCAAAGGAGGAAACAATAAGGTTTAGAGTGTTCTTGTGACCTGCCTAGGGAGAGGGGGCTGTGGGCTTTGGAGTCTGCCCCACCATCTATTGTGCTCTCCCGTGGTACTTACCTCTTAAGATTAGTTTCCCGTTGAAGGAGTTTGTTCTCCTTGAGCTCCTGAGGTCTTTGCATGACTATCCCTTGGGTGGAGTCCCATCAGTGTCAGGTGAATATGTCCAATACAGAATTGTCCTTTTCTGCCTGAATTGTCCTGTTTCCAGTTTCCATGAAAGTCTGTATCCCTGGGTTCTTTAAAAATGTACTTGGGGGCTCAAGAAAGTCCCACCAGATTTAATCCATTTCAAGCACCCTCATCCTTATCCCTCCTCGCCAGGGGAGGTGCTTAGGTCTGGAAAACTCACCATTCTTCAGATGCTGTCCTAGACCCAGCCTCACAACACCCTTTCTCTCAGATGGATTCCCTTCCCCTGAAATCCTCACCTTCTTGAAGTAGACCCTGTACTGTTCCACCTGATTAGTGCTCTCAAATAGTTTATCAACCCTTAGTTGTAGGGCTACCAATAATCACCCTCTGAATGAATATTCAGGATTGCATTGTGTATGATTCTTTCAAACCATGACCTCATTGACTTTCCCAGCCTCTCCTGAAGTTGATTTAACCCCATTTTCAAGGTGAGGAATTAAGGTAGGTGATTGGCTTACCCAAGGTCACACACTCAGTGCATGGCTGAGCTATGATTCCCCTACTACACAACTGCTTTCCTAGAACATCATGAGCTGACTCTAGGCATAATGACTAGAAGATTTGCAGCCCCACTCCTAACCCTAACCTTGTAAAAAAAAAACTGGCCCAGTGAGCCCCTGAAGGCTATTATAAAAGTTTCCTCTGTTTCCTGGTTGGCAAGGGAAAGGACAGACCCTCACTCTGCCCAGGCCTGCCCTGCTTCTCATTTTAGTTGATCCTGTTTGGTGGGAGGAATAGGAATGAGTCACCTGTGTATGGCCCTTGTCTTTTACTTGGCAGGCTCTGAGGTGACACGTCTCAGATTCTTCCAGAACTGAGCCCATTGCTGAAGCCATGTCCCAGCCCAAGACCCCATGACCAGGTGGATAGCATTCCTTGTGTCTGCGACTCAGAACCCTGGCTGACCACATTGAAGAAAGATGCTCCAGCAGGTAAAACCTCATCCTTGGATAACCCAGGCCTGCAAGCACCTGAGGCATCTTTTGCTTTTTTGAAGTTTCTACTCCCCTCACCTGAAGGAAGGGAAAAAAAACCCTTAAAGATCTTCTCTCTTTAGCTCAGTGGTTCTCAACCTTCCCAATGCCATGATGCATTTTCATTGTTACAAAGGGGTCCCACAGGTTGAGAACCACTGCATCACTCCAATGCCTTTTACCCATCATCAAGAAACTCTTCCTGATCTCTGATTTGAATTTTTCTTGTGGTTTTTAGCTTTTTTCTTTAGGATAGGTAAGGGACTCCTTAAGGTGCTTTGGTGACCCTACCTAGGGAATTCAGTGAGATGTCCCAGCCACCTGAATTGTTGAGGCATAGTAGAAGCCTGGAGCTTCCAAGAGGATCTGTTCCTTGAAGCTGTGCCTTAAAGAATAAAAAGGAATTAGCCAAATGGAGAAGGAAAATAAGTAGTCTAGGCAAAGATGTCAACCTGTACAAAAATGTGGGAGATAACTTTTATAGACATATAGGATTCTGATGAATGGATCATGGATAACTTTTATAGACATATAGGATTCTGATGAATGGATCATGGAGTACCCTATTCTGAGCCTTTGCCTGTCTGAAAATGCTGCTGTTTGCCCCAGGCCTATAGGATACCAAGTCACTACTTACTGTGGGACTCTGTCCGATACCCACATCATCCTTCATGTGCAGCTCCTAGGCCAGAGAGAATGCCAGTACATAGCTGCTGAATTTTTATTTTACTAAGTATTTCTAGGCACCATGCTGAGGCATGTCGAAGATGGTACTTGCTCTCAAGGAGTTCACAATCTAGTGAACTCCTAGAGTCCTAGGTAGGTTAAATACCTGAAACTAAGCAAGGTAAACCACAGCCGTGGTAGACACTTTCACCCAACATCCCAGTTATATGGCATGTGAAGCAGGCTTGAAGGCTGGACAGAAGCAGGCAAAACAATTGTGTGCTCCAGGCTTTTTTATTTTTAACTTGGTTTGGGTTATTTTTTTATTTTATTTTATTTTATTTTATTTTATTTTATTTGCAGTTTTTGGCTGGGGATGGGTTTGAACTCACTACCTTCGGCATTTGGGGCTAGGACCCTACTCCTTTGAGCCACAGGTGCCACCCTATTTTTTTTTTTT
>CAUYTI010113528.1:0-15879 GCA_963575145.1 Galago senegalensis | reverse complement strand
AAAAAAAAAAAAAATCTAAAACAAAGAAGGCCATGTTTTCAGATAAGTAGGATGGTGAAAAGGGAAGTCTTCTCTAAGGCCTGACTTATCTCTGCTCTTTGTAGGCAGGAGAGTAGAGAACATTCTCAGCAGCTACTGAGTTACTACTGAGCAGGGCCCGATGTGAACTATAATCTGATCTTTCAAGGACTCAGGGAGGCACCTGCTGTATGCACATGCTGACTGAGGAGACACGGAGGGGCACGGGGTGGCTGCTCTCCAAGTGCAAACAGACTGGTAACAGGACTCTTCAGGAGGGCACAAATACCTCGGAAGCAGATTATGGGGAGTATGTTAGGAACCAGATGAGCCCCAAAGCAGAAGACAACTGTCTGTGGTTGGGCCAGGCTGGCCGGGATGTTAAGAACTGCATGTGCACATCATCTCCAGCTTCCCTTCTGTTTCCATCTGTACAAATTACTACGGCTTTCTGTTGCTAGACTGCATTTCTGACTCAGCAGGACTGCTGGGAAAGCCACCCTCCCAGCTCTTACTAAAAATGGAAAATCCTGGGCAGTGTCTGTGGCTCAGTGGGTAGGGCACTGGCCCCATATACCAAGGGCAGCGGGTTCAAACCCGGCCCTGGCTGAACTACAACAAAAAAATAGCTAGGCGTTGTGGTGGGCGCCTGCGGTCCCAGCTACTCAGGAGGCTGAGGCAAGAGAATCACCTAAGCCCAGGAGTTGGAGGTTGCTGTGAGCTGTGTGACAACCATGGCACGCTACCAAGAGCAATAAAATAAGACTCTGTCTCTACAAAAAGAAAGAAAATGGGAAATCCTAGTGGGGCAGGGGGGTGCACATGCAGTACCAGCTTCTCAGGATGCTGAGGCAGAAGATTGTTAAAAGCACAGGAATTGAGACTCACCTCGACAATATAATGAGAGCCTGCTTCTAAAAAATTCAACTAATAATAATAGATAAGAGTGGACAATTCTGCTCACGAGCCAAGGATGAGAGAGCTGTGTAGTAACCTTTACCTCGCCATTCTGCTCTCCCCAACTGATCTGGCACTTCTTAGATCCAAGCAAACATACATGAAGAATAATACCTTTCCTTTCACACAGGGTCCTCTTGGAGTCTTACAGCTCTGTTCATCCTCGACTGCATCTTACACTCCAGAAAAGGGGTTTCTGAGTCCCCCTAGACAAGCCTCAAGCTCCTGTCTTTTAGAATGCCCTCTCCAGAGTGCCAGATGGAACCTGTTTTATTTGTGGCAGTAACTAGGCACCATTAACTGTCCTTGAAGAATTTTTCCTTATGAAGAAATGGGCCCTATCCCTTACATAAGGATTAGACCCAGTCTCGGTAACCAGTAAGATGGCAACTGTCAGCCATTTTAGCTGCCAATTACTGTCAAGAGTTTACTATCAAGAAGACTCCTTCAAGCAGGCCCTATTAAAAAAATAATTACCATCTGCTATACTCCCTCCTTTTTTATTAAACTTGTCATTAATTACTGGTAACAACTAATTTTGTCTAGATTTTATTGAGTAATTATAAAATAAACAGGGAGGATGTCAAGCTTTCTGCCTTGCTGAAGGCAGGAATTCTTTATAATGTTACGTTTCAAAGGGGGGCTGTAATAATCCACCAAATTCCATTTAATATGGTAATTATAATTCACAAAATCCATCCTTCCTGTGGTTAACGAGTGCCTTCTTTCAGCTTAGCTCAGCCTAATTTCAGTTTGGGTCATTAAATCCCAAGCTAGTCTTCACCCCCTGGTAACAATAGATTGCTCATGGATTACTGCCTAATTAATTGAGGTTCATGATTTGATCACTAGCATTGTTTAAAATATTTCATATTCCAGGTATCATATAACAACACGATGTTATTGTAGAGTAATTAGAAATGGAGTAAGTTTTAATGTTCTGCTTAGAGCAAGTTTATTATCCTGGATAAGGTGAAGTACAAAGTTTTACTGATGTTTTTCAATTACAACATTTAGGTTAAAACATTTGAAACAAGCCATTAATTTAATGACATGCTCATCTAAAACAAATCATAATTCATTTCTTTTTACTGCAAAAGTAATTGAGTAATGAATAATGAAAATCAGACCATTGAAAAAGGCAGTAAATATGTTGACTTTATTATTAATACTCAATTTTGGTTAATAAGGTAGCTATTAAATTTGAAACACAATGGACCTGATTTATTGACTTATTCAAGCTAACAGTGAAATACTACTTAGTAAATACTGGGGTTCTTACAAGAGAAGATTTTATTCTGAAAAATTAGGTGTAATTGAACTGAAATTTCAGTTCACATTTAACACTCATTGATCTTGAATCTCTTACCCCTGTATCTAACATATGCCTTAAGGGGATTTAAATTATGTATACGTGTGCTCCTTTGTGTGTGCTGGGAGGTACCTAGGAGAGCCTTACACCTCATCAGTCTGCACCCTTGTGTACTGGAATCTCTGATGCATCAGTAAAATACCGAAAGGATATTAGTTATACCCTAAAAGATGGTCTGCACCCCAAATCTCAAATACACAAATAGTGATGGATCAGAGAAAAGAAAAAAAATGTAAAGGGGATCATCAACATTTAAAAAAAATTTTCCCCTTCAAATAGGATTACAATTGATTCCTGTTACTCACAGTAGTTAAGTTTCCGTACACACTGAACCACTGCTCTAGGAGAAATCCAAGGCTACGTTCCTGTGAGCCCCTGGTCACAACACTTTTTCAATCGATTGATACATGGCCCTATTTTCTGTGTGTTTCTGTTTAGAGATAACTTATATAACATATATTGTTGACTCAGTTAACTCAAGGTCAATAGTACCACTACTCATGCCTGGTAATGAACCCTGATCTTGGGGCATTTTAAACATCAAAATTACCAACAAAAAGCACAAAATGCAAAAAACATTGCACTAAATACACTAAACAAAGGATATATTTACAGTAGGTGACCTGAAAGAAGAAGGCAGAGTGGCTCGGTGCCTGTGGCTCAAGTGGCTAAGGCGCCAGCCACATATATCCTAAGGTGGCAGGTTTGAATCCAGCCCGGGCCCGCCAAACAATAATGACGGCTGCAACCAAAAAATAGCCGGGCGTTGTGGTGGGCGCCTGTGGTCCCAGCTACTTGGGAGGCTGAGGCAGGAGACTCGCTTGAGCACAGGAGTTGGAGGTTGCTGTGAGCTGTGATGCCATAGCGCTCTACCCAGGAGGACAGCGTGAGGCTCTGTCCAAAAAAAAAAAAAAGAAGGCAGAGCATTGCCTTGTTTGACATCAGCTGGGAATATATGCACTGGGGGACTCAGAATTTTCACTGCCCGTGTCTGTAAATGACTGTGGAAGCAATACAAGAATGGATCTGGGGGTTACAAATACATTTTAGTGAGAAGGTGAATTCACAAGTAACAATCTGAAAATAATGGGGATTGACTGGACCTTATGTAACAGGCTCTTCCCACTCGTTTGTCTATGTATTATATTTGCTTATCCACTGTAATTCCTTTTTACTTATAGACAATCTCAGCCCTATTATAGGCCCTCCATGTAATGTTAAGGACCAAAACATACATAATTTAGTAAAGCCTAAAATTCATTTCTGGAACGACTAACTTATTGAAGAATCACAAATGCAACTGAAGTTTTCAGTAACATATATTTTGTGGGCATTTCAAGTTATTGTCACATATTTTCTTACATATTTCAGAGAAGGGCTTCATTTTACCAAAGGGCCATTAAGTAACATCCTGGGTTCGCTTATTCATCAGCAATTGAGCTTACTTAACCAAATCAACAGTGACATTTGTGATATAAAAGATTTCTTGGCTGCTCCTTCATGGGCAGGACATTCATAACCTAATCTTAATTTGAAATTCAATTAAAATTATTTAGTGGCTATACTGGGAGCTGAGCCAGAGATCACAACTGACATCCCACAGAATGCTGACTCAAGATTGCCAAAATGAGATTCAAGCGACAATCAGACTTCCGGATTCTCTTGGAAAATCAGTAGTCTGGTGCTCTGGGTCCAAACACCTACCTAGCAACAATGAACTAAATAACAGGGAAGCAGGAAAGCAAACTTTCTCTCATAAAAAGGCTCTGGGATCTCAACCTCACTCCCTATTTTCTAGTACCCAGCTAGGTTCATTCAGCTACGAAACTTGCTTGACACTCTTGAGCACTGAATATTTTTCAACCCCTGGTCTGGGCGTGCACAATCTTAACACTCACACATCAGAATTACATGCATACTATGAGGCAGTCAGTCTAGCTCTCTGAGTAGAGCCAAATAGGCCTCTGTGCAACTTGAACTTGAATTTAGCAGAAAAACCAAAAACATAACCAAGAGACTACTGATCCTCAACCAGAAAAGGAAAGGAATGAGGTTTTAAAATGGACTAAAAGAATTCTGGTTGGCAAGAGAGAATACAAATTAGATTTTCCTGTAAGGGAGTTGAACAACAAAGGATTTGAGTGTGTTGGGGCATATAAAAGCCCCGTAGTTATGATATTAGGTGGTATTTTTAGGATGCATTGGCTATGAGAATTTCACTTTACTTGGATAGGCAGAAGTGGATTCATTCTGGGAATTGCTTTTGAGGCATTGTTATTTTAAGTTGGACACAGAGGGATGCTTGCTTTGCTAAATGCTTTCTTTCAAAATGTACTAAGATCCTGTGTTAGGTTCTGAAAGGCCTTAAATAATCTGTCCAGGATCATCTGCCCTTGAAACATGGATATATGTCTATCTGCAAGGGGTCTGATGTGGGAAGTTAACTAATGACTGTGTCATTATTCCAGGTCCCATAGGCAGCTCCACTGATTGAGGGCCAAAACGTAGTTTAACACATTCTTAAGGCTGGTTCCAATGCATAGGTTCGTGACAGAGACCCAACCCCTGATGCTCTGGGCTTCAGATCATAGGGCCCAGATAACCAATTTGTGTTTGTTTAATATCCTCTCTTAAGACTGGAGTTCTCCCTAACACTAGGCGACTACATAGAGTACAAAGGAGAAAAAATTTCAAGGGCATCTTGCACAGCCAAAGGGGATTTTGATTCAGGCCTCCTCGATCCCAAGAGGACAATGCCTCTCCTAAGAGCTGTGGCAAAACAGGAGAATAAGAGTGGCCCTTTAGTTCCATAGCTGGGCTGCTTTTTGCTGCAAGTTACCTCATTAATAACAAAATTTAGTACCTACAAAAATGTCGGATAAGGTGTAGTTCTGGGATAGTTAGTTCAGAAGCACCTAGGACCAGGGTTCCTTCTCCCTTCCCCAGCATGTTGGATGCCCACTCCTGGTTGCAAGAAGGCTGCAGCGTCTCCAGCTATCATGTCTAGAACTATGCCATATTATGTTTACAGAATACACATGTAAATATGTGTATATACAATATTACATTCACATCAATCAGCTGTGGGGAGAATGATCCACCACTATTAGCCTGGACCAGAGTTCTGACTCAGCAGGTCTAGAATACATCTAAGAATGTAAATTTTACTATTATTTTTTTTATTGAATGGTAACTATGTACATTAATGCATTTCTGGGGTAAGAATGTAAATTTCTAACAAGTTCCCAGGGGATGCTGATGGTCTGAGTACCACTGAGCTTAGACCATTCAAGACTTACAACCTTGTAGTCCACCCAACAAAAGATGGGAACAGAGCTGCTAACACGTGCCCTTTACAGACATATGACCTCTGTTGAGATCCATGCTAAAATAAATTTACATAAGGATAGTTTTATTTACAGAGTATTTCAAGCATTATTGTTTTTTTAAAGAGGGTCTTGCTCCGTTTACCAGGCTGACTTTGAACTCCTGGGCTCAAGCGACCCTCCCTCCTCAGCCTCCTGAGAGTTGGGACTACAGGCAGGAGCCACAGCACCTGGTTTCTATTCTTTCCGAAGACTCCACAGAAAGGTGGCCGATGGCTGATGCCTGTCCTCAGGTAATTCTCCACTTCTTGAGACCCTGACAGTGCTATACTTCTTTGTTCCCCATGACTTATCTTGGCCAATGAAGTATGTGAGGCAAAATGATGTGTCACGGTGGCACTTCCTCCTGCTGTAGTGATTGGAGGATGCAGGTCAGGATGTGAGTAAAAGATAAATTCATGCCGTGTTAAGTCATTAGGATTTAGAGACTGTTATTGCATTATAATCAAACCCATCCTGATTAAAGGTTATAAAAATTTTATATTATATTTTAATTTTTTTTCTTTTAGCTCAAACATTCCCTTAAAAAAAAAAAAGAAAAACCCCAATGACCCCTTGGCGTAAGTTACATCTTCATCATCACTTTTGCCACCATTTCTCACTTTGTGACACCAATTTCAGCTGCAAGAAAATCACAAGGTTCAGCCCACATGTATTCACAGGGACATTAGCAACTTATTGATAAAATCAAGCTGAAGAATGTATCTGTCGATTTGTGAAGTATTTGTACTTTCCATGTATTATTCGCACATGGTGAAGAAGCTGTCAAGCACGTATGGCCCGTACAGAGTTATACTGGAAATCTGAGAGCAGAGTTACAAACGACCATGTGGTTGCTCTGTTAACTGTGGTTGTGGCGATTTTTACCATCCGTGCAAACTTCATTTCTCTGAACACAGTGACTATACATAACACGGCTTGTTCACTCTGTCTTTCCAAAAGGAATTAAGGAGTGGGAGAAAAGAGTGGTGACAATTTAGGAGGAAAAGAAGCCAGCTAGAGAGACTTACAATGAAAGGTGGTGAGGTTACTTTAAATTGTTGCTTAAATGAGGTAAATTATATTGATTGTTGAAAAAGAATATTGAAGCCTGTTCCAAGTTTTTTATTATCAATAATCTGAATGTGGCACTTTGTAAAGTCATTCTGGCACCGTAAGCATAATGGTTCTTTTAAAAGCAGAAGAGGCTGGCTGATGACCACTTGCTTGGTGATGGAGGCCGCACTGAAATGCAAGCAACTTTTAACGCTCAACCTAGGAGTGGATTATCTTGTTAGATTGGGACATAAAACTATATTTTACAAAATTACAATTTTTGAGCTCTCAAAAGAGGGAAATATTTTGGACCTATTTCCAACTTGTGAATAGGAACTAAAGTGGGAAAATTTCAGGAGATAAGCTAATAAAGAATAAAAAACATAAATCACTCACGCTCAAACCTGTGATGAGAGTGTGTGTGTGTGTGTGTGGGGGGATTATCAGAGACAGTGGCTCACACATTGCAATCCTAGCACTCTGAGAGGCCCAATCAGTATGTTCCCTTGGGCTCAGGAGTTCAAGACCAGCCTGAGCAGGAGTGAGACTTTGTCTCTACTCAAAAAAAAACTAGCCAGGCATCATAGCGGGCACCTGTAGTCCCAGCTATGTAGGAGGCTCAGGTAAGAGGATCATTTGAGCCCAAGAGACAGGTTGCTGTGAAGAAGGTTAGCAATAGTATGGCACTGTAGCCTGGACAACAGAGTGAGACTGTCTCAAAACAAAACAAACCAAAAAACTAACTGTCATTTAATTTTTTGAAGGCAAACAGAACATGCAAGCTTGTCAATAAAGCCTCAAAGCATGGTAGCAGTGTAAAGCTAGATAAAGTATAGCAAGTAGGAGGACACATCTATGATGACAAGGCAACAACATAACTACAGAAATGCCAAAAGTGCTTGCTTGAAATCTTAGAAAAGAGGAATGATGTACGGTTACAAAAGGAACCGGTGGGCTCGATGGTGTGCTGTATAACTACAGGAGTGGTCATGAGGACTACGGACTCTACAGAGCCCAAGGAAGACTGAGGGCTACCAGCAGACCAATTCTACCTATGTCATTTATTAAAAATGTAATTACCTAATCATTTCAAAAAGGACTGGCTGACAATAAGTTCTAACTCAAACACCAATGACAACATATGTACAGGAAAATTCACTCCTTGTTTACAAACCATTTTAAAATAAACAACTTGTAGAGTTGACCCTGTTAAAAGCTGTGCAACTGCTTACACCTTGGAAGCTTCCTCAACTGCCCTCCTTACATCCAAGCAATGGGACCCTCTCACTAGGGCTGACTCCCTGAAGGGAAAGGCCAGTGATGTTGGAGGGACCAAAAGCACTCCTGGCCCTGACCCAAGGCTAATCCACATCATTATAAATTACATCTAGTAGTCAAGACCTTTTTTTATTTCCTTGAGACAGAGTCTCAGTATGTCACACTTGGTAGAGTGCCACGGCATCACAGCTCACAGCAAACTCCAACTCCTGGGCTTAGGCAATTCTCTTGCCTCAGCCTCCCAAACAGCTGGGACTACTGGCGCCTGCCACAACACCTAGCTATTTTTGTTGCAGTTGTCATTGTTTAGCTGGCCCAGGCTAGGTTTGAACCCGTCAGCCTTGGTGTATGTGGTTGGTGCTGTAACCACTGTGCTGCGGGCACCAAGCCCAATAGTCAAGCCCTTACAGTGATGTTTTAGTGCACTGAGTCCTTAGCTTCTTTTCAAAACTTCAGCCTCATTTGGCAAGTGATGTCTCTTGGGGGAGCAAAATTACTTACGTCGTTAAAACTTCATCAAGTCATAATTTTATTATAATTGTTAACATAAATAACTACAGTAAATAAGTACAGAGAGATCGATTTGCTCTTCACATCTCCAGGGAGTCTTCATTTCGCTTTGATATATAAAATCAGGACATTATTTGTACTGCAACACTGCATCCTAACAACTATTCATTTGGACACGTTTCCATCTGCTGTAGGGTTAGCACATGCTACAACTGAACTAGGGAAGCAGATCGGCTCCGAAACTAAGGTCTCACATAACCGCTAAGTGTGAATGACGATGTGTCACATGGCGTGTCAAATATTTTTCTGCTTTCCTCGGCTTCCTTTCCTGACACCAGAAACAAACTTTGTTCTAGTGAAATAGAAAATGAAATCCTGCTAAGACAGGATAAAAGGAGGGGGTATGTGAGTAAACACGGAGGCCTCCCTCTTGAGCAGCCAGCCTGCAGCCCGGTTTAACCTGACTCAGTAGCACAGGACAAATCTTTCATTTGACTAATGTGCCCCCCTACCCTTCCACTAACAACAGAGTAAGATATCGCCTGCGAAGATAAATTACCACAATATAATGATTGAAGGGAAAATATATGGTGTAATACAGAGAGGTCTAAATACCTGTAAGTGGAAAAAAGCATAAACGACCATTTTAATTAATTTCCTAATGTAAAACACAGCTGTAGTAATGTTGGCAAGTCTCACCTGCCCGTTTTAAATTTGTGACATGAAATCATGCCACTTAATTAAGTCCTAATGCACAAAAATATATTTTATTTACTTTTTATGGAATACCAGCATTTAAAGCTTTCTATTTATGTGTGTAAGCGCTTTATAAATTACTTGAAATACTGAAAAAAATCTGACTACTACTAATCGGCAGTTACAAGTACCAGTTTTAGGTTCAATAATTAAATGCCTTTTTGGTGGACTCCTGCTGCTATGTGAACTAGCTCTAGGCTATTAAAGTAATGAGTCCGGACAGAGTCATCTGATCTCATGCTTGGTGCAAAACTCAAGGAAAAGGACTCTGTCCACAATTCCTAGTCTGTTTACCAGACTGCAACCAGACTGGCTGCTGGAAGCATTATAAAACCTCTGGGTTTCCCCTTCCCCCTTCCAGCAAGTACCAGGTTTTGCCTTTTTTTAAAACAACTTTTATCTAAGAAAATATGGTATTATAGAGCCCTCTGCAGGCCAGAAGTTTTGAAGTAGCTTACCAGTGGCAATAAGCGGGGGTAATCATAATTATGAAAACTGCATAAATCAGATCTCATCAGAAAGATATCTATCATGACAACAGGCTGGTATTGATTCTTCCAAAAGACTCACTACAAAAGAACATCTTTATTAATTTGTATAGGGCATGCAGCCTTGACAGCAAAAATCCTGTAGGCTCCTAGGAGCTTTTCATAACGCACTGATACTTAGGGACTGTATCATCTTCACGTCATGGTTTTAAAATAATCCATGGAGCTGTGAGTCACTCCCTTAAAAATACAATTTGTACCACATCTGGCCTGTAGAGGTCTGAATATGGAGAAGAAACTAGAAATGGATTATACATAGAGAGATTCCATGATTTCTTTAGCCAAGTTCTCATTCTAACGAATGAAATCTATGCCTAGCAAAATTCAATGAATTTCTCAAGTGTTTTAAGGAACTCAGTATAAACTTTTACAGGGCATTTTATACTGTGTTTTAAATCTTTGATGAAATGGATATACATCATCACTGAAGCAAATCTATAGGTCACGATAAAAATGAAAAAGCACATCGAGGATGAACAAAACAAAGTCCCGTTTTGATTCAGACAGTACTTTTCAAACCACATTTTAGACGGTTATAAAATATTCGTAAAGTCTGCAAAAGTACTAACAACTGTTAATAGTGGATTTTTCTTCATGATAGTTGAGAGAGTATTAATTTTAAAAAGGAAGCATTTGACCAAAGTATTTCCCTTTATTGAGTTTAATCTGTACCAAGTAACTCAGTAACCTCTTGGAGCACGCAGAGATAAATGCTTCAAACGAGTCACACAGGTGCCAGAGCTGTCTCCTGGAAGAGCCTTGCCCTGCCACTAAAACACCACAGTCAACACTTGCCTGGCAACCAGGATACGTGGGATAAATGGGAACTGATGGGATGATGAAAAAGAATCTAATGTTGTCTATGCTAAAATGTCCTTCCACAGCATTTTAACCATTTAACAGACCTAAAGGGAGTTAAAAGGCGGCAGTGGTCTGGGGCTGCAGTATTTTCCAGAAATTTCTGGATGACTGTCAGTGGTAACGTTCCCTGGGGACTCTGGTGACATTCTAACTGACCATAGGTTCTGGGGCTGTTTGGCATATCTGACTGCTGCTTTTTCCAAGAACAGCCATTTGGTATTGGGAGGTTTTACTAGTCTTTTCTACTCAGGGTGTAGACAAGACCAGCCATGTCCTCAGGGGAATGTTCGAAAAGGTTTGGGTTCCGGTAAAACGATTCTTCCATATGAAAACCCAAAATTAAACTGTCGAGTTTCCAGATCTGTTGAATACAGAAACAAGTGCTCTCAGCATGAACTGTCAACAGCCCAAGTTAAAATGGGGCAGCTGCTGGCTCCTGTGGGATTGTCTCCACACACCCCATCCCAACCTTCCTGAGTTGAAAGTCAGACATTATTCTAGCAGGCCTGGAATCCGGCTGCCAGACTCGGCCTCCTGCATTCAGCTTATCTCCTACCGGGAGGCTGGGCCCACTGGGTGGAACTGCACGCTTCTCAGCAGATGCTGGACTGCCAAGGGACGGGAGCATGGCCGGCCGGGCTGGCGCCGCCAATATTTATGGCCATTCCTCCCACTCAGGGTCCCCCTGCGGCCCCCAAGTCCCCATCCCACCAAGTCCTGCTTGCAGATTTGGCCCACTAGGAGAAGACAGGTGATGAGGATTAGGCCCAACGTATTTGCATATCCTCAGCACAGGGAAGGAAATTAACACCACAGTGACATGATTTAGTAGCTAAACTTAAACTCGAGGAAGCCCTGAACCAATTTTTTGAGCACCAGGATACTGAGGGAGATGTAAAATGCAACACATCTGGCCAGCACAGGGTTAATGGAAGAAACAGAGAGAAACGAATCAATTTGGGGGTAAGTTATTTAAAATTCACCCACAAATCATGAATGGGCCTTATTCTTGGGCATAAGAAATGCCACTTTCACCTCGTTCTTGTTGGATGGGCGCTGGGAATGAGGGACTGTCCTGGGTCATTATCATTCCTCCGGTAACGATATCACGGCCCCAAGTGGCCCTCAATCAACATGTGGACCACGCTCCAGCAGCCAAGTTCAGAAATGGTGTGACAATTACTTAGGTCAGAAATTCAACTTTTGTTTTTTTTCTTTCTTTTCAGTTTTTGGCCGGGGCTGGGTTTGAACCAGCCACCTCTGGCATATGGGGCTGGTGCCCTACTACTCCGTTGAGCCACAGGAGCCACTAATAGAAACTCAACCTTTTATAGATTTTTTTTCACTATAAATAACAGCATAAAGACATTTTCAAAATTTCTCATAAAAGTAAATGAAGAAAGAATAAACTAAGATTCTTTTGTGAAGTGTATTTTCATCTCCCTAAAGCCACTGCTTTTGCGAAAGCCAAGAAGGTGTTAATTTCTAAAGATGATTATTTAGACAACTGTGTCGGCCTAAAACTTGGGGCAGGCAAATGTTTCTACTTGATCTTCTATCATATGAAGATACCTGGAAAAAGGGAACGCCACTTAAAAGTTTCCCCTTGTTTGAATGACTACAGTAGGGTACCAGTCTGTTTTCTGGACAAATCTGCATAAGCGACTGTAATTTGTTTTTTTTTTTTTTTTTTGCTAAGACAATGATGGGTTCATCTGTAAGAAAGCACAGCCTAGAATCCCTCAGAACTCAAACACTAATGACTATCACAAACACAGGACTTCACAACACAGGATGTGCACTACAAAGTAATCAAACTAATTTAAAGACAAATGCCAGACATATAAAAAAAAAAAAAAGTGTTGTCCTCTTTGATGCCGGAGGATGCAGGCACTTATTCTACCCTGCTTCCATTTCATTACTTAAAAATATTTTACAGTTCCTCATGAAAACAACTTCAGAAAATGCCTAGAATTTTGTGGACTATCATTCTTAATTACTGAGCAGCGAAGGCAGTTTATAATAAAGCTGGGAGAAGAAGGTGGATAATTTAACCCCCAGGACCCCTCACAATACAAAGCACATAGCAAAATTCACTCAAAACAAATAAAGCTAAATAGAGTCCCGGCCTTTCACATGGACTGGAGACTACCCTTTGAAGGCCATTTCAAAAGAATAGCTGAAAACATGCTTTGTGTAATAGCAGAACCGTGGAATTGTTGGTCCTACTATTTACCTGTGAACATTTCTAAAGGACAATATTCCCTTGGCTGTATACATTCTGGTATGTGCGCATATTACGTGCCTTTGCAGAGAGTAAGCAAGACAGCTATCAGAGGAGTCCTTGAAAGTCTTGATAGCCTCACTCCTACATCCAGGAATCCCTACTGAGGTCACTTTGTTGCAGATGATCTTTCTTCTGGGCAGATTCGTGCGTGATAACACCATAGATCTGACAAAGGGTGTACTCAAATCTGCAGAAACTTCAGCCTGGACTGTCCTCAGAACTGGCTGGACACACCTTCCCCAGCGATGCTGCACAGGGCAGATGATGGAAGAGAACCATTCAGGTTCCGGCCTGCTCTTTTCCTTGACATCTAGGAAGGGAGACGACCTTTGGCTGACCACTGGGTTCTTAGATAATTCATGTGTGGCTTTCTGATAAGAGACATGGGCACTCTTCTAAGTGGGAAAGCTGAGCAACGTCCCCCTCACCAGCCCTCAGCCCCACTGCTTTACTGTCATTCATCACCAGCACGCACATGAACATGCTCTATTTATACAAATACTTGTCCATAAGACGAAGACTGCGTGACCCTCACAACAAAGCTCAGTGACGCAGACAGGAAGAGTGCTCCAGTGCCCACTTTACAGACAAGGTAACGGGCTAAGAAGCAGCAGGTCTGGACGAGGAGCTCAGGAATCCTTTGGGTGCTGCTCTCCCCAGGTCCTTTCTTGGTGGAGACCGAAGATTTAGCAGTCTAGGCTTAGCAGCAGGAGGCAACAGAGCGGTCTGGTTTCTAGAAAGGGATGTGTGTCAATGGCAGTCATCCCTTTGGGATCCGCAGCCTTGTCTTCTTCTGAGGGGATGAGACCACATCTCTGCAAGTTCTCACTTCTCTTTCCAGGGACAGGAGCCCCCTCCCTTTCATCTTCATGGCATTGCAGGGGCAAAGACTCTGGTAAATTTTTCTGTGACCTAATTCAGATAATGCCTACTAGAAGTGGGGTGGGAAGGGAGTCAATAGGAGCTCCTCCTGGCACAAAGCGTAGGGGTCTCCGGTGAGTAACCCAGGATGCACAGGAGACCCAGGTTGCTCCGTCTCCCTCCTCAGAGTTTCCTAAGATTCCTAGAGGTAGCGGCTGCAGTCTTCTCCTGCTCAGGTGAGAATCTCCTGTGGAGACGCCATCCCAATTTCCTCCTGAACATCTATTTATAGTATTTACTACAGAAATGAACAAAGAAACTCTCACTCTTTCCGAGTCCTTTAGATGGGTTCTGGATCCAAGCTGTTCTGTTCTGAATCCCAGCTTGATCATCTACTTTCTGGGTGACCACGGACAAGTTTCTCAACATCTTTGTGCCTCACTGTTATCATCCCTAAAAGGAGGATAATGGTGTCTACAGAATTATGGTACACATTAAATGACACTGTACTTGTCATAGCGTCTGACATATACTACTCAACAAATACACTGCAGCGTTATTATTATTACAGCATGATGTACTGCCTTTTACAAATAGTGAGATTTCTTAAGGTCTTTTATCCTTTTTGAAAAAAGTAAACTATAAGCCCCCCCCCCCCCCCGTGGGCAAGGACCTGATAGAGCCATTGATGGATGTTTGCTGTTTGAGTAACACTCCCACAAGAATATCTGCATTTTAAAAGACAACTACAAACAGAAGTGACAAAAAGAAGTAGATCATAATGGGGACTTGGGAACACTATTTGGGTAAGGGGTTCTCAGCACCCTTTAAATCATTCCCAATGCTAATTAGTATTCTGCAAGGTCTGAGCCCATTCTGGAAACAAGGGTTTCTTCCCCAGAATCAATTTTCAGGGACTCTACAATGGAAACGTCTCGTGTTACATGTACTTGATAAAATGAAATAATAATTGAATCTACAAGGCCTACATGCACCATGAGGTCATATAACTTTGTGTCAACATGGTCGCGTATCATTTGAATAGTTCATTTGTATTTAATTAATAATATATATTTACTGAAAAGCAACGGAGACGTACACTAAATTGTGCCAAATGGTATGTGATGGCTATCCTTAAAACGCTCACATTATTTTGAACACAGGGATTTATTTTCTTCTCATAGCTTTTAGAAGCCTGCACCTATCTGGTTTCAGTTAGGCAGCCGTCTTTGGCCAGCATTTTCTGGTACATTTGAAACTGTTGAACAATGAAAAGTAAAAACTTTTCATTGCTAGTGCAGCTTAAGCCTAATGCAGATATAAACACATTTAATAGCACTTTATTTAGGTTCAGCTTTATTATTCTTAACTTTCATAGTAATTTTGAATCACATTGCATTAACAAATTTTTATTAGGCTTCCAATGGAAAGCCAGTTGCAGGCAAGACCCTTTTATGACCCTCATTCAAGAACATCTCAATTTTAGATTTACCTTCCAAGAAGAAAACAACTGTTAAAAGCTTGCTTTGGTTAAATTCTAATTTATGTTGGTCAAAAGGACACTCACTCTTTACTCTCTGCTAGTGCCCTTCACAGGTATTGTGCAACCCCTCTTCTTATCTTTTTTTTTTTTTTTTTGAGACAGAGCCTCAAGCTGTCCCCCTGGGTAGAGTGCTGCGACATCACAGCTCACAGCAACCTCCAACTCCTGGGCTCAAGAGAATCTCCTGCTTCAGCCTCCCAAGTACCTGGGACCAGAGGCGCCCACCACAATGCCTGGCTATTTTTTGGTTATAGCCATCACTGTTTGGTGGGCCCGGGCTGGATTCAAACCTACAGCTTAGGTGTATGTGGCTGGCACCTTAGCCATTTGAGCTATAGGTGCCGAGCCTGTTTTCTTTTTTTAGAAATGGGATCTCACTCAGGCTCAGGCTGGTGTCAACCTCCTGAGCTCAAGCAATCCACCTGCCTTGGCCTCCCATAGTGCTAGGATTATGAGCATGAGCCACT
>CAUYTI010113527.1:0-19554 GCA_963575145.1 Galago senegalensis | reverse complement strand
GGTTCGAATCCCCAGCCCAGACCCGCCAAACAACAATGATGGCTGCAACCAAAAAATAGCCGGGCGTTGTGGCGGGCGCCTGTGGTCCCAGCTACTTGGGAGGCGGAGGCAGGAGACTCACTTGAGCCCAGGAGTTGGAGGTTGCTGTGAGCCTTAATGCCACGGCACTCTACCCAGGGGGACAGCTTGAGGCTCTGTCTCAAAAAAAAAAGAATTACAGATGGTTTTAACTAGTAGATGCCATTTTAAAGTCATTGTTTGATGCTAAGAAAGATCCAACTGAAATATGGAAAAATTTAGTGTAATACCTAGGCCTTCAGCAACATGTCCCATAAAACTCTTTCTTGCTTTTCAGCCACTTTTGCCACAAATCTACATTCTCCTACCTAAAGGTCATAAGTGACTAACACCATCTAGAGGGTCACCTGGAACTGCAAACTCCAAGCTGCCACCAAACATCCAAATGCTTTCCAACAAAAACCAGGCAAAATAAAGTCATTTAAATTTTAATTAACATTAAAGTTAACAAATAGTTTTCATTTTTTGAAATCATCAAGTACATAGTAGTTACATATTTTACAAAATAATGTACATTTTTAAGTGTACATAATTGAAGTTTCTTGAATGTGGCCTTATTTGATTATAGCAAATTAACATGATCTTCTAATATGATGAAGTTCCTACCTGTGTATTAGTCCTTCCCCTCTTGAGAAAAGTTAGTGATTTTGTTCAGCTGAGGACAAAATGTACAAGTTGAAGGTCATCTGGGTTTATGTCCTAGCTCATGCACACTGCTGTGCCAATCATTAGGCGTTTAAGTTTTTGTTTCCTGGGCTTTGAAAGGACTATTAATAGTACTTGCTTTTAGTAAAACCAAGGGTGAATTTTGACCTAGTATTTTTCAAAATTTAATTGCATAAGAATCACCTGGTAGATTCTGATACATTGATCTGGGTAGGAACACGACATTCTGAATTTTTGACAAGTTCCCAATTGACCCCAGCATTGCTAGTCCACAGATTACTCTCTGAGCAGGAAGATTCTAAGTGAGGGATGGAATATATAGAGAGATAGTGACCAACCACATATAAAAAGAGAACTTTGCTTCACAACCTATGGCAACCTGTTCAGGAAGCCAGCCTTCATCTCGAATAACCAGCCCAGAAACCACCCCCTCCCTCAGGCCTGTTGGAAGGCAGGCTGAGATCTCTAATAATAATCTCAGGAGGACTCAATCCCACATGGCTAAGACTTGACTCATATGTGACAGTGTCCACTGTTTGTGTCCCTACTTGTAGCTCTGGCCCTACCAGGGAGAGCCAAATGTGTATTTCTAGCCCATCACGTGGTATGTCCCCTCCGTCTTCCCTACACATTCTGAGAACCTCCCGTCAGGGTGCACATGGATGCTCTTTCTATACAAAGCTTCCCCACTGCTCAGCTTGCCTTTGAATCCGCCAAAAGCAAGAGACGGCAGTGGACTCCCATGCTGTAGAAAGCTCTGAACGAACAGCCTTTGCCTGTTGTCATCTGGTTGGTTTCTATTCATTGCTACTGAAGCAGCTTATGAGAAACACCTGCCATGTAGTAAGGGCCCAGTGAATTGTGCCACCAGCCTCCAGAGAGAAGAGTGGAGCTGGAGACTTCTCTGCTCATGCCAGAGAGGGGCTTCACCCTTCAGGCCTCCACCTGCCGTCCTCCGGGGGGCACCAGCTTACTGGTCTTGCCAAGGTTCCCACACAGCTCCCCGCCTCTTCTCTTTTCCATGGTAATATCTTCTCTTGAACTGGAAGGAGCTGGACTATTCACTTTGCTTTGGCTTTATCCTCTGCCTTCATCTACTTCTAAGGAAGCCCAGACAGTTAGCAGTTCCCTCCTTCCCGTTCTTGCTCACACTGTGATCGTAGCCGGAGCATCTCCCACCCACGGGAAGGCCGGACATTCACCACGGGTGAGCTCCTCAGTCTCATGTCTTCATTTTCCTGTCCCATACGCTCTCTCAAAGGGGTTAAAGTGGTTGGATGTAAGTTCTAGTGTTAGGAAAAGAGGGGAGGAAAGCTCCTCAGGTCTCAATCATGCAGTTTCAAAGAATAGCTACATTTGAGTTTGGGTCACTTCTCCACAAGTGCAAGTGGCACTTACTTTACCATTTTCCCTATAATTTATATCTCCTTTGGGGACCCCACTTGGAGAAGAGGGGGGTGAGACAGGGGAGCATTTGAACACGTAAGCTTTATGAGCCTAGGATCACACAACAGCTTTCCAATCTCACATCCTTTTTCCTATAGATGATTTAAAACATAACTGAACATAAACATGTTACCTCGGAGGTATCTTGATGGAGAAATGCAGGTATCTTCCAAGGAGGAGGAGAGGGAAAGGGGGACTCAGACTTTTCTACCAGTCCAAGCCTAAATGCAAATACCACAACCCGTCCTGGCATTTAAAATTCTACTTGGCACAGGAACAAGAACAAACAAATCAGGACCACATCAAACAGAAATGCAACTGGAAAATCTTGCTGAACATCTGAATTGTTAGAAGTGTGTTCATTGTTAAATACTTTCACAAAAAGGAAGAAAAATATATTTCAGAGTATTTATCTCTACCAAACATTTTCTCCATAAGCTGCCATCTCCATAATAACTTTTTAGGCTACTTTACTATTTGACCTGGTCACAAATACACGATGGTTCCATGCATTTGTACTGTGGTTCTTCTTAAGTCACCTTCTTTCCCATAAGTATCCCTTAAAACAGAAAAGGACCTGAAACTTTCCAAAGGAGTATCTTCCTATTTTCTTAATAGCACAGGCCACTAAAAAGGCTTTACTTGAAGCCATTGTTTAGGAAAGAATTGACATCACTGTAGAACTTTGCCAAAATGCCATTTCTTAAGCTTCCCTGAAGATTCTGATTCAGTAGTTCTGGAGTAAGGCCCTTGAACATGTATTTTTAAAAGCTCCGTAAGTAATTTTGGTGTCCTCAGGTTTGGTTAAAATGACGTCAATTCGCATGATTAAAATGCTTCTGGGTCATAAAGGCTTGTAGCCTTTTATAAAGCAGAACAATTTCTTCCGGATTTATTGCATCCCTGCCCCATGCCAGGCCCTGTGGTATATGCTGCAGACACAAAAGTGAGCACAGAGAGGGGTCAGTTGACTCAGGGACTAGAGGAGGGAGGAACAGAGAAAGAGAGACCCCTAGAGAGACAGGAGAGGCAGAGTGGGAGTGAGAGAGAGGAAAGAAGAATGAGGGAGAGAAGGAGAAGGGGGGAAGGGGAGAAGAGAGAAGAAATTAATCAACCTACTCCACAACGTGCTGGGAAGATGGCAGTAAGAGTCCACTGTGACAGATGGAGGAACGGGGAGGGAAGCTAAAGCTACCCAGAGAAAAGAACTTCGAATCTGCCTGGGGAGCTCACCGGGTAGATGTGAGGATGGTCTCCACGTAGGACGGGGAGCACTGTGTGAACGTAACTGCTGCCGGGGCTGTGGCCCTGTGACCAGCACTTAGAACCATGAGTTACTCCCACTTAAACTCCCTGAGCACCTCTTTGAGAAACCCACTTCATGGATTGATGAAACAGAAGAGAAAATCATTGGTAATCACAAGGTCAGGAAAATGTGAGATAAAAATGTTGGTTAGGTCACTATTATGGTTCCTTTTTCCTTTTAACATGAATAATAGTAGAAAAAGTAATTAAGTTGCATAAAGGGTTTCAAGTGCCAAACTTTTACTAGTCTGATTATTGAATACCCATCTGTATTTCAATTTGGAGAGATAGAATTGATATTAGGGGCTCTGGAAACTCTAAAATAGAGTTGGATTTCATCAAATAGGGAGTAGCCTACCACAATGCCTTGCCTGAAGGTCCTCTAAAACAAAACATTAACTAATTGCTAGATAATTATCTCTGGCATCTACTACTTCTTCAGAGGAATAGAGTCCTCTCAAGTATATTCTTAAAGCTTGATCAGTTTTTCATGTTTTATTTCTCTGTATCTGCAGTGTTTCTAAAATATTTATTTATTTATTTTTTCTCAGCAGTATGTGAAACTATTGCTTGTCTTTTAATTGTCAACTGTTTCCAGAATCTTTGAACACAACTGTTAACTGATGGATTTTTTTCCTGCAGTGGAAATCCGCATGGTGGGGTCATCTTGGTGGTTGGCCAAGTAGACCTGATTAGGTATATTCTGTTAGAACTATATTTCAGAAAACATAAGAAAATGTTAACTAAATATTTATTAAGATTAACTCAGAGGCCACAGTCCTTTTAAAAACTGCATTTAGCTATGTTCTTGGATATCCTTATCTTTCCTTTGAAAAGACTAGTTTTTATTCTTCATACTAAAAAATTCCTACTGAGTAGACTCAGCAGGCTCCCCGAATGAAGCGGCCCTGTCACTGTTTAAAGTTTCAAATAAAAGCTGTGAGTAGGACTGAATAATTGACATTAAAGATTTTGTAATTGGGGATCGCTGCCATGGTGTTACATGAATAACATGCCTATTGTGTAAGAACAATTTCCCTGTTTTCTAATAAAGTGGCCGTATGGGCATTTTAAAGATACTTAGTTCAAGTTACAGATCCAGAAGGTCCGGGATTCCGATTCTGAGCATACTGACTCATAGTTTGAGAAATGAGATTGGGGTCGACTTTCTGGGGAGATTCTCAGCCAAGGCAGCGTCTTGCTGCGCATGTGCAGGTGTAGCGGTCAGCTCCGGGACGCGTCCCAGCGGTCTAGCTGACTGGGTTGGGACGTCTCCGTTGGTGGTTCTGATGATGGGTGTGATCGTTGGTCCCTGGTGACCAGCTGAAGTGATATTATGAGACTGCTGTGAATAAAATAAATATTTGTGTAGAATTATTCATCATCTAGATCCTGAGCCATGGTCCACCTTTCAGCCGCTAGGACCTTTCATTGGCCATAGAACCTACCACCGTTGTCCTGCACCACACCAGCCACTAGCCAGGTAGCCGGTGTGCATCCGGGCAGCGCGTGAAACCTGGGACTTACGTGGAGTCCTGGTGTGACATACTGGGTCTGTACCAGGAAGGTGCCAAGGCCTGGAGGGAGAGACTAGAGCCCCCTGCCCGCTCCTCCTGTCGCAGCTCAGGGACAGAGGGCCACAGGTCACCTGGTTTATCCTCTGCCCACTCCTCCTGTCGCAGCTCAGGGAGAGACGACCACAGGGGTCACCTGGTTTGACCTCCATAAACATTAACAGAGGCCCCTTGGCAGAATCAGAACTGGAACTTGGAAGCCCTGACTTCCTAGCCATTGTTCTTTCGCTTAAGTCACAAATAACTCTGCTCCAAAGTAGCAGACACCGCCTCCAAATCTGACCTTGGGATGGCTGGTGGCTGAGACTGTGCGTGGGTCGCTGAAATGACCGTGCGTGTGGGATGAGTGGACGACACCTCCCCTGATGGCAGTTCAGAAACAGGCCTCCGCACCACTATTCTGCTTCCTCAGCACACTTTCAGAGTAGAGAGCAGATAGTAAGATTTAAACTCTGAATTAATGTAGATGGTTGAGGCTAAGGTGACTCTGCCAATTACTAAGGTGTAAAGGTGGGGCAAAACATTTATTTATTTATTCCTAAGTGTCACTTTTCTTGCTGGTCAAATAGGGTTCAATAATATTACCACTCTGGGATTCTCAGGATTAATGCAATAAATGGCCTATCTTAAATGTTACATTAGTGAATGTTAGTGCTACTAATACAGAGGGTTTATCTCTAAATTTCTCCACGGTTGTTAGTATTAAGAATAATAGGAAGCAGACTAATAATTTCAGACATAATTTATAATGTGGCATTTCTTTCCAGATAAACAAGCTAAGTGAGAGGCACAAATTGTATACATAAGAATTAAGTATCCTCAAATACGCACGATAATTTCTTTCCCTTGACAGGGAACTTGGACACATAATTATTTGTGTTATAATCATATTTACATTATATAATGAGACATGGATATCACAGCAATTAATCAGTGTGCAAATGTGAAGAAAATAATATTTTAAATTCTGTAAATTTATAATGTGACCTTATAAAGAATTCATGACTTTTTATTAATTCTCATCAATCACAGAAGACAGTCAAAATTCATGAGTGTGACGAGTCTTTTTATGACCCACAAGAAATAAGTATCTTTTTCTTATTACCTCAAAGAGCTAGGAGCTTCTCAATAGAAAATTTTACCCAATGCTACCATTGCTTATGGCCTTTCTTTTACCGTGATCTAAAACACAGTAAGCTATTTAATTTGTAGGGACTATGTAAGCATACAATAATTCCTAAGTGGGATAAACTGAGCTATATTTACCATCTTGATAATCTATTTTCCTTTCGCCCTGTGAAGTAGCTATTCAGTATCGTTAGAACCGCAGCAGAATATTAGCCATAGAAGGGGTAAATCCTGACTGTGATTCTCAGGCCCACGCTGAGAAAGTGTGTCTCTCCACCACATCTCTCTTGTATGCCTTATGCTTGTGATAATCATATGCACATTAAAGATTTTCTAATTCAAGTATAGTGGTTAAACATTTATCAAAGTGAAAGTATGCCTTTTAAATTGTACCAAAGAAAAGTGGCCACCCTCTGGGGATTCTGTCAGGGAGGAGATTTAGGGCCGTGTTCTTAGTCACTCATTACACTGATTTTAGTTCTGGGCCAGGGCTATGTTGTGCAGCATAGAATTTAGCATTAGGAGCTGGGGCAAGAATCATCATCTACTACACAAATAGTGTGGGGTATAAGCGCAAGACTTTTCTCTGGAGTGTTAGAACATATTGCAGGTGTGGCCACTTAGGCTGACCCAGTTTCATTTCACTTAAAATGCTGCATCTCAATACTGAAAAAATAGCTACTGAATGTCCATTTTATGCCAACTTAATGCATATTTCAAGTTGCTTATGAGACATTTAACTCCAGGAGGTCTATCTAGAATTCAGTATGTTCCAAAGCAAACAGATTCTTTCCCACCCTTGGCATCTCACCTGCCCTCCTGTCTCTTCTTCCCATGAGAGGATGAACATGGACACTGATATGGTTGAAACATGTCCTCCCCCACCCCTAAGTACATGCCGTCCATCACCAAATGGAACGGCTCTGGTCTCTGCGAAACCTCTTGCGTTCATTGTGTGCTTACACTGCGGCCCTTCTGGTCTGATGCAATTCTCTAATTCTGTGCTGGGTGACTTCATCGTTCCCAGATCACCTAAAGACTTTCAAATTCCTTCTGTGCTTATGTGATTTCAATAGTCTCCTCCACAGTCTTCCTTCTTCTGGTCTCACTGAACCTCAATTCCCTGTGCACATGCTATAGAACAGCTGTATAAAATATAAACCTAAGCATATCGTGATCACACTTAATCACTTTCATTCGATCCTCAAGTTCAAACTCCATAAAGTGTTTGCACTTGGCTCTGCTTTCAGCTCCATTTCTCTGCTAAGTCCTGTGCTCAAACCGGCCCTTCTTATCCCCTAATTTATCACGCTCAGTTCTCTGTGCCTTTGTGGCTCTCCTTGCCTGAAATTCCTCTTCACCAGGTGCGACTGAGAACAATTTACAAATTTCTCAAGATTCAGTTTAAGGATTACTCCCTTGATGAAGCCATTCTTGAAGTTTGGGCTTAGCTGAAGTATTTACCCCGTGCTCCGGCTGCCTGCTCCAGTCAGTGTACACTGCTGCCACCATAACTGGAAACATCTCTCACCATAACTGGAAACATCTATTTATGTTCCCTACTAGAATAAGATCCTTCTAATGGGATAAGAACCTTCTCTAATTGCTCCTCATTCTAACCTTTCATCTGCATAGTTTCCAGATCACCGCAAGACTTTTGAATTCCTTCTTTGCTTATGTGATGACGGCCACACTACTCAGCATAAGGAAGGACACAAGGTCCTTAACCCTCCACCCCAGGCTCATCTCATCACCCTCGTAGTTTGCACTTGGGACTCTAGGACAATCCAACATGGAACTCTCTTCTCCAAATCCCTCCCCCCGAAAGTGTTTCCTTCCCCGTCATGTTCTCAGGAGATCTTTTCTAAATATCCCATTTAACATTTTTTTACTCAACTCTTTTCCTGCTCACACCCTGGTCCCCCTTCATTGCTTCCATGTTTTGCCACATCTAATATTTCCTATTTCTAACTTATTTATTCTTATTTCCTGGGTTTTTCCTCCCTCCCTAGAAAATAGGCTCCACAAAGCATGGGTTTTTTATCCCTTATTGTTTGAGGTCTCTATCCTTACAATAACTTTTTATATATAACAAACCTCACCTGTATATGTTGAGTAAAGACACTCACACTAGAAGTTACTTGAATGTAGGTCATGTTTGACTCAATCCCACGAGGCCCCCTGGGAATGATTCCTGAGACATAATCTTTAAATCCACAGAATAGTTTGATGAGTAAGTTTTCCAACTTCTCAATATAGTATGGGGAAAGTGCCTCCACCTACAGTAAGTTCTCTGCTGGATTTCTGCTATCTAAATGCAGTTATTTTTATAGCTTCTCAACCTACATGGGAAAATGGTCAACTGTTGTTATTGGTTACTGAGGAAAGAGTCTCTTGCTTACCACGAAGAGCATTGGAACTCACTCCACAGATAAGTTGGTAAAATTTTGAGTTTCTTTCATATTTTACACTTTTAGCAACTTCATTCTCTTATATTATTGAAAGACAATGCTTCTTTTCACCCTTGACATCTAGGAGGAACTGGGCCATTATAGAAAATTCTTATGCCTGTTCTCTAAAACTGGAAATTCTGATTCAATTAATTGAGGTGTAGCCTGAGCAGTGGTAGTTTTAGAATGTCCCAGAAAAATGGGAAGGAAGCCCATGGCCAGGAAGCTCAGTTTAAGAATGATTGTGGAGGTGATGAACCGGCCAGGTCTTGGTAGTTGCCACACAGCAACTGGTTCTCTTCCTGACTGCAAAGCTGGGACAGTGTTGCACAGAAACTCAGCGGAAAGTTGGAAAAGTATATGATTTTATCATTTTTAATAATGACAAAAGTTTACATTTTTTCTAATGTAGATGATAGATTACTTTGTACTTTTCAAAGTTATTTTGGTGAGCTTACCACTCACTTTATTATGAATTAAAATGCCCATTTCCCCACCTTAGCTATTGAAGATAAGTGTTAGTGAAGGAGAAAACTGATACCCAAATTGACAAATTCATCATTTTTCTTTATAAAAATTAATCTTATGGAAGGTTTGCTTTTCACTGTGAATCGAAGTCTTATAGATTAATTTATTATTAAAACTAGTGTCAAGAGAGAACCTATAATGGGTTTTCAGATTGGTTGATAAATAATATCAGAAAGAATTTTTCTCCTGACACTTATTCCCTTGCAATAGAACAGTGAGCAGAAGGTGGTAATGGTTTTCTAACTAACACAGAATAACTCCTTTTGTATATATATTGATTTTAAATTTGTCTCTCCGGAAAACTCAGTCGTTGGTTACCATCTACTACGTATGTAAAACAAATCTATACTGCTGAATTCCTTTTACACAAACACTTATGTATGTTTACACAGAACAAATTATATACCAGACATTCACACACTATACACACATACAGACATATACACACACATTTCTATAAAATAAGACATAATTAGCAATGTTTGCCTAACAGAGTGTATGTGTTATGTACAGTCACTACGGCTGAAATGCTATTGTTTTGTTTTGTTCTTTGTATTGAGTAATGGGGGAGACACAAAGGAATGATTGAATTTATTTCCATAGTTACACTGTCCGCCTTTTCAGTTATAGCTGGGCCTCACCTTCCCTGTTAACAATCGCCGTTCCCCGTACCTGACTGTGTGAAATGAGTTGGAGAAAAAAATGGCTCCTCTTGCACATCACCCAGTGAGTGACGACATCGGGATGTTGGCACAGTGGTACTTGCAGGAACAGTGGACCATCAGCAGGTTCCCTCACCGCCGTGTGCCACAGATGCTGGAGCTTCCAGTTCTACAGCATGTAGAAAGTGTAAAACTGGGGCAAATCCAGCCTGCATTAATAAAAAGACCTGAATTACTACACTGGCAAATTCCACTATAGGGAAAAAAGTCTAGTATTTTTAAGAAGTAATAAGATTTGTACTTAATCCTGCCTCTCAGGCCATTGTCTTTGTGTCACTTGGTTTTGACTTTGGGAAATGAGTTTATGTGATTTTGGCAGGACACGGTTAGAAGATTCCTTCCGTTCTCCTCACTTCCGCCTCCGTGCACAGGTACCATGAGATATGTGCTCATTAGTCCAGACATCAGTCACAGATTTTCAATCATGTCATTCTTAATAAACAAAAATGTCTATCTCCTCTGTCGAGCCTTCCCGACTTTACTACAGCCTATCTCTATATATCAAGACAGGGAGAGAGAATGAATTTAATAAACATATATTCACCAAAGATTATTTAGGGTACTCATATATACTTTAAAATGGAAGAAGCTCAATTTATTTTTACACTAATGCCACGAGTTAGATAGTTATGATAGCTTAAATTCTGTTTGCATACCCTAGTATTTTTCCTCATATTTAACCTTTTTCTTACCTTTCTCTGCCTTCAGAAAAAAGATTTTTTTAACTACTGCATAGCAAAGAAAACAATTAACAAAGGGAAGAAAAAAGCCCACAGAATAGGAAAAATATTTACAAACTATTCATCTGACAAGGAGTTAATAACTAGATATATAAGGAGCTCCAACAACTCAATAGTAAAAAACAAAATAATCCAATTAAAAGGACCTGAGTATACATTTCTCAAGAGAAAAAACATACAAATAGCCAATAGATACATGAAAGTGTACAACATGAGTAGTCAGCAGAGAGACGCAAATCAGAATGGCAATGAGATCTCGTCTCACCTTAGTTAAAATGGCTTTTATCCAAAAGATTACCAATAGTGAGGATGCAAAGAAAGAGAATCCTTATACACTGTTGATGTGAATGTAAATTAGAGTGACCCCTATGCAAAACAACATGGAGGGTCCTAAAAACTAAAGATAGAACTACCAAACAACCCACAATCCCACTGCCAGGTAGGTGTTCAAGGGAGGGGAAATATGTGTATCAAAAAGGTGTCTGCACTCCTGTGTTTACTGCAGCACTATGCACAGTAGCCAAGATTTGAAATCAATCTAAATGTCAATCAATGGATGAATGGATAAAGAAATTGTGGTACATATATACAGTGGAATATGAGGTAGCCACAAGAATGAATGAAATTCTTCTGTTTCTAACAACATGGATGGAATTGAAGAACATTATGTTAAGTGAAATAGACCAAGTGCAGAAAGACAGATTGTGCATGTTATAGCTCACATGTAGAAGTTAACTGTCAAAAACAATTGATCTCATGGAGAAAGTAGAATGTTGGTTACCAGAGGCTGGGAAGGGTAGTGGGCAAGGGAGGATACAGTAGGGATGGTTAATGGTTGCAAAAATATTTTTAGATAGTTGGACAGATGAACAATATTGAATAACACAACAAAGTGACTAAAATCAACAATGAATTAGATAGGACATACTTTAAAATAACTAAAAGAGTGGAATTGGAATGTTCCTAATACAGAGTGATGGATACCACAATAACCCTGATGTGATTAATTCACATTGCATTACTGTATCAAAATATCACACCCTCCCTATATAGATATACAACTATTATGTACCCATAATAATAGAAATAAAATATAATTATTTTTTTCTAAATCTGAAAAAAAATGATGTTGGTATTTTAATGGGGATTGCATTGAATCTACAAGTCACTTTGAGTAGTACATTTTAACAATATTGATTCTACCAATCAATAAGCATAATATGATTTTTCCATTTGTTTACATCCTCTGCAATTTACTTCCTCAGTGATTTGTAATTATCCTTGTCGAGGTCTTTCACTCACTTGGTTAAATATATTCTTAGGCCTTTGATTTGTTTCTCAGCTTGATTGTTGTTGGTTTATAGAAATGCTACTGATTTGTGTACATTGTTTTTGTAACTGAGACTTTGGTGAATTTATTTATTAATTCCAGGAGTCTCTTGACAGAACTTTGGGGCTTTGTAGGATTAAGATCATGTCATCAGCAAAAAGTGATGGTTTGGCTTCTTTCCCCATTTGGACACCACTGATTTCCTTCTCTTATCTGACTGCTCTAGCTAGGACTTCCATCACCATGGTGAGTGGATGTGGTGACAGTGGACAACCTTGTCTACTTCCAGCACTAAGCAGGAAGGCTTTCAATTTTTCTTCATTTAGTATGATGTTGGCTGTGGGTCTGTTGTATGTGGCTTTTGTAATTTTGAGGTATGTTCCATCTATTCCTATTTTATTAAAAATTCTTATCATAAAAGGGTGCTGAATTTTGTCAAATATTCATATGGAAACAATAAAAAGCCTGTAGTCCAAGTGACCTTCAGCATAAAAAAAAAAAAGGAAGGCATCACTTTACCTGACATCAAGCTATCCTATAAGCCTATAGTAACCAAACAGCATGGTACTAGCACAAAAACAGAGACACAGACCAGTAGGTCAGAACAAAAACCCCAAGTATAAAACCATCCTCATGTTGTCATCTAATCTTTGGCAAAGCAGAGCAACATACCCTGGGAAAATGAATCTCTATTCAATAAGTGACGCAGGAGACACTGGAAAGCCACATGGAGAAGATGGAAACGGGATCTTTACCTCCTACTACTCATGAAAATTAATTCACTATGAGTAACCAGACTTAAAACTAAGGCATAGAACTATAAGGATTCTGGAAGAATATGTTGGAAAAACACATATGGATATTAGGGCATGCAAAGACTCTATGAAGAAGATTCCAAATTCCATTACAGCAACAACAAAAGATTAATAAAAGGAACTTCACTAAAACAAAAAGCTTCTGCACAGCCAAGGAAACAATCAACAGAGTGAATAGACAACCCACAGAATGGTAGAAAATATTTGCCTGCCGTATGTCTGATAAGGGGCTAATAACTAGAATCGACAAAGAACTCAAGCAAATCAGCAAGAAAAAAAATCAAAGAACCTCCTTAAAAAGTGGATGAAAGACACAATGGAAACTTTCTGAAAGAAGATAGACTAATGTTCAATAACCATATGAAAAAATGTTCAATGTCTCTAATCATCAGGAAAATACAAATCAAAACCACGATGAGATATCACCTAAGTCCAGTGAGAATGGTTTTTATCAAAAATTCTAAAACAACAGGTGCTGCTGTAGATGTGGAGAGGAATCCCGACACACAGCTGGCGGGGCTGCAGACCAGCACTGCCTCCACGGCCAGTCTCGTGGAGACACCTCACAGACCTAGAAGTAGACCTACTGTCTGATCCAGCAATCCCGCCATCGGGTATTGACTTCACAGGAAGAAAGTCTTTTTTATCAAAAAGACATGTGCACCTAAATATTTATTGCAACACAATTCACAATCACAAATGTTGAATCAGCCCCAGTGCCCGTCAATATAGGAATGGATTAGTAAAATGTGGTAAGTGTATACCATGAGCTCTAATCATCCCTCAAAAAAAAAAAAAATGAACTAATGTCTTTTGTAGCAACCTAGATAGAACGGAAGACGAGGCTCTTAAGTGGAGTATCTCAAGAATGGAAAAACAACCACACATTTTCTCACTATTAAATGGGAACTAATCATCAACACTCGTGTGTACGCAAGGAGTAAACTCATGGAAACCAAGCACATGGACGGAGAGGAGCCGATGAGTGAGTAACACCTACTGGCACAACACACACTATTTGGATGACAGGCTCACCTACCATTTGACTTAAACTGCACAAAATGAAGTCATGTAGCTGTAACATTTATGTCCCATAATCTGATATGAAAAATAACAAATACACATTGTAAAAGCTTTTGTATAGAGGCTTATAGAAAACCAGAGTGAATAACTCACTTCTCTAACTGTTTTATACATTTTTCTTTCTTTATTTAAACTTATAAGAGATTACTCTCTTATACGTTTTTCTTTGTTTTTTTAAAAAATGAAGTTTTTTGAATTAAAATTAAATTTACAAATCAACCAGTTTCAAGGAGAGACATTCAAATATTATAAGAAAATAAGTGTTTTCTCCACTGATGCTTTTAAGCTGTCTTAACCCTCTCCCCCAAGTCTCAGATAAAGTTGAGGGTGGTATTTTTTCCAAACAAGAGCAAAGTTGTTAAGGAATGAAAAATGACTTAGGTGGAACTCAATGACGAGGTTTCCTGGGAAAGGCTTAGAGCTTTAGGATCAGGCAGGTCCAGGTTCTGTGGCCTGGGCAAGGAGCTTTATATCTCTACACCTGTTTCTATTGTTCATAAAAGATGAATTATTCTCTCTTTTCGCTCAAAGGATATCGTGGGATTAAATCTAAGTAGAAAACATTGTGGGTCCTTATTCCAAAATAGGAGTTCTGTTTTCACCACTCTTCCTCCATCCTACCAAAAATGCTTTAATCATTTTGTCTAAGATTTTTATTAATGGTGATAATGGTGATATTTCTAAATGATTATGGTTATGTTAATGAATGACATACTCAGGACACGTGATTTTACTGTTTGGTGTGATCAGTTAAAGCCCGTTTCCATGGAGTGCGTATTCAGAGAGGGGAAGTCATCCCTACAGCCAAGGTGCCACAGAAATCCATGAAAGCTCAAGTTTAGATCCAGGGCTTAATTTCTCAACAAGAAAAATCATAAATTCTTGGCCCTCCAAAAGAACATCTTCAGAAAAATCAGTTCTACGTCCAGTTAAATTACCAGTAGTTGTTTCTTTGAGTTGGCTCACTGAACATTAGCTGAAGTCATGTAATTGTCATTCACTGGGGTGGGGGATGCCAAAAGCAGAGACAACTTCAACAGGAAACCTGCCCTAGATTTAGTGCCTGGAGTCAGTAGGGTGTCTCCTGGACCTATTTTGAAATAATCCAGACATATTATCTGCTTAAAAACAGTGTCTCCCCACTGTCAGTGTCTGAGGCTGCTCTGAAAACACAGATTTGTCATAAAACCTGAAATAGAAGGTGCAGTCTCTGGCTGCAGAATACACCTGGCAGGAGATGACCTTCCTGGAGTCTGGCTAGTAAATTACCTCAGCAGAAATGGTCTCCTCTGTTGACAAATGGTCTAGCTACTTTTATACTGAGACTGGTGGATGAGAAATTGCTGGAATCCTAAGTTGTATTCAGTTCCTAAATACGGAATTTTGTTGAGAAGTCTCATGAACCAAATGTTCTGATTAATAAAGTCAGTCCTTCTCTTCACAACTTTTCTTTAAAATCATAGCTAAGCCTGGAGACTGGCACGTTAAAAGGCTTTTGTTACAGTTTATTAATACTGAATAAACACATCGTATATGGTACTTTTGTTAAAATGAATTTAAACAAGCAGATTTCTAACTTGAACTGTTGTGTGTTTGAAGACATATTTATCAAATGGTGAGATCTAAGGCTGGGCAATGCCAATTCCTTTTTCAAGTAGAAACAAACAAACTAAACTTTGAGCAGGAAAAATAAAATCCACCTAGCTGAAAATTGTTTGACCCTGAAGAGAACTTTGATATTCTCTAGTCCAGCTAGTTAGTGATACAGACAAGGGTATGGCACTATGAGGTTGAAGAAGGTTCAAAGTCAAGTTTATATAAATGCGTCGAGTTTCTATTTTTCTGCCCTAAGACTAGAGTTTCTTCCATCACATCAAGTTTCTGCTTTATGTCTGGTAAAGCACTCTTGGGTTAGTATGACAGGAGTAAGGGTCACATGAGGTAGCACAAGGCTGGACAGGTGGGCACGTACAATGATGCAGATCATTCTGTGACAAGCGGAATGAGTTAAGACATATCTACTTTGCACGTCACAGACTCACTGGTGACAGCGTGAATGCTGTACTTCAGAGCACTCACACGCCCACAGCACGACCTGAGATCTGCCTTTACAGCCCCCCCCCCCGTCCCCAGGAAGTTCAGGAAACAACTTACCACCCTTCACACACTGGAGTCCATTCCTCTTTCTTCTTAGTGCCTGGACGCCACAAGAGGCAGAGAGGAAGTAAAGCACATGGTACCTCTGGGTGAGGGAAAAACAAAAGATTCACGTATGCAAACAGGTTTCTGTATTCTCATAGTGCTTTTTGTGAAGACTGGAGTCCCACTTCTAATAGCCAACGCACCCTGAAAAATGCATTAGTTTCCTGTCATTTCTGACAGGGTGTGGTGGGACCCTGGGTAGAGTAAATATGGGCTTGGAGCTAGAAGACCTGGAACAATTTCATAACCGCTGGCTAGAGTTTTAGCCTTAATTTGCTAATTTATAAAAAGAGAGGAATATTAGTTATCTTTACTCATATGGCATACTTCAGAAAGAGATTATGAAATCCAGAGGGATAATGTATTTGAGAGCCTTTACGCTTATCAGGGTCTGTAGCAGAAACACAATGTTTTGTGTGGATATCATTTTGTCCAGTTATTATGTTTTGTGGAAATGGCATAATTTTCAACAGTCAACACTCAGGCTCTGAAAATTTTGTATTGTCCAAAAAGTTGACCCTAAAAAGAAATAGTCACAGTGTTTTTTTAATCGTAAGTTAGAGAGGAAAAATCTTAAAAATTCACCTCAAATAATCTAATATCTTTCATAATAACCTGTTAAATGAAAAGAAAAATTAACTCACTATTTAAGAAAGTCATTGTGTAAGGAAGCACTTACTATATTATAGAAGAGAATTCTTTCTGGTGTGGTAAGTATTTAACAACCAAGAATCTTAAGCATGTTATTGAGAAATTATGAAAAGATGATTATATAGGACTTCTGGTTAGATATATAAAGTCACAGGAAAGCATCACTTTTATCCTAACAGCCAAAATAATTAGATATCCTTCAAAAACATAGCTCTCTTTAAAAAATCATTCAGAGAGCTGAGGATGCCATAAAATCTAAATAAACTCATTTCCAGAAGAAAGGCAATCCCTTCACAGGAGGGCGGGGATCCAGGCTGTTCTCATTTCATGTGAAGTGGTGGAGGAGGTACCTGCATGGGACGGGGTGAGGAGACCCAGCTCAACTTCTAGTGAACCTTTAATGGCTGTGCGTAGGCTGGCATGAGAGGCGATTTCCAAGGATCCCAAACCACAGAGCAAATCTGCAGCCGCCCACCCAATCTTTCCAACAGGTCTTCACCTTGTGCTTGGGGGTATGGTGCCAAAAGACTGGAGAGAGGGCAGCGGAGCTGAGAGCCGCGTCTCCCGGGCAGGCAGAGCCTCAGCAGCCCTCTGAGGGGAAAGGGTGCTGAGGAGGACAGTCAGACCCACAGGTCTCTCAGCTGTGCAGGCTGGGCTGGCAGGATGAAAACTTGAGACACTTCTGTTTTATGGTTGCCTGGCTGCAGCCTGGGAATCAGGGTGAAGAGAGATCTGCAGAGCTGAAAACCAGGCACGATGCTGGAGAACAAAAGTTTCTTTACAAAGAATTAAAACTTTGGCAGCTGAGCTATGAAGCAGAGAGAAATCATTCCTAGCACAGAGAGGTGGTGGCTGAGCTTTAAAGCACAGAGAGATGCGTGTGACCAGTGCTTAGATCCTCAGTCACACTGAAGGGAAAGTACAGATCCTCCCTGCAAAGCACGTGGTGAATTGAACATCACTAGAGTGGCGGGGAAGTCAGCCCAGCTCAACGCGTATCTCACTGAGGAGTCGTCCCCGGGAGCATCCAAGCCAAAGGAGGCCAGAGATGTTTCTGGAAGTTTTCATCATTCCCGTGAGTGCCTGTGATTGTTTTATACAGAATATTGTGCATATAACAAATTACCCCTGTACGATACACTAAAAAGTAAGCTGTGCAAAATAACTTGTATATAAGAAAACTAACAAATAAGATAATTACATCCTGTAGTTAATAAAGGAAAAAGTCAATAGAAACAGATACAGAGATGGCACTGAGCTTGGACTTATCAGAGACATCTTTTAAAATACCAGGACAGAACTGCTAAAACACATTGGAACAGGCATGTGGATAAAGATATCATGACAAGCAATGTATTACACTAGAAGACGGCAAATATAATAGACACAAACGAATGCAGTGATGTGTGGAACAGGACCGCAGAATTGGTGGAGAGAAAAGGAAGATTTCATTCAAGAGGCATCATTTCAATTGTGTCATGCGTGGAGGAAGCGCACGCAAGCATTCTGAGAAGCAGCAGGAAGAATCCCAGCTGGGGACAGGCCAGCTTGATGGGTCCCTGCCTTTTCAAATCATAGTCTTTGAAAACCTGCAGAAATTCCCTACAAGTTAAGCAGAGTGCCTGACTATCTGCCTTGATGAGACGGTAGGCATCTGTCCACTCACCACTGAACAATCTTCCTTCATCTGTAAATTTTATTTTCTGGGATTCTGTTTTATTTTGTTTGCTTAGATGTTGTAGAAGCCATGCTGAGATTAAAAAAATAATAATAGATAAGGGACTATGTTTACTTTTGTATGAAAATTAATTGACAGGAAAATACAAAGCCAGGCCTGGGCCCTTCCACATCTCGCGTCTGATGCTGATGGGCAGAGGCCCATTGTGAAGCAGGGCAGGCAGCGAGTGAGGTGCCACCAGATGTGGACGTGCCCTACTACTCAACTAAGAAAGCCCTACTGAAGATAGATGACATGAGACGCTAACCTGGCAATGGTGGGCTGAAGTATTATTGATACTCGTGGCCTTGCCAAGTCACCACGAGCACGTGTGACATCTGATGGTGTTAGCTCGACCATCCCCACTTGCCAGCCGGCACACTGCAAGCTGAACACCAGGTGAGCTGACGCCGCATCGGCACCAACAGCAGGAGAGTGAGCACGTTTCCTTCACACGACACTGCATCATGACCTTTCCCTCTACAAAGTTCACGCTGGAAAATCTTGCAACCAAGTTCTACCAAAAACAATATCATACTATTTTAAGTAAGTTTATAATTTTGGGTTGGCCACATTCGTAGCCCTCCTGGGCCACACGCAGCCTGTGGGCCATGGGTTGGACACCCCTGCTTTATGTACTTCGGTGTGAAGAGCAGACTTAAGTATGGGGGGAACTGCTGCTAAGAGTGGTTGAGAGGCCTTCGTAATTCATAAATGACAGTGACATAAACCAAGCACTGGGGGAAAGGAAGAAATAGAACATACCAAATTCAGTAAAGTTCCGACGTCAGCAATAGTGGAAAGAGAAGGCTCAAACGTGGCATCCATGCTTCTGTTGAAGGATAGAAGGTGATGCAATCTTGCACAAGGTTTGCAGAGAAAGCAAGGGGAACGCTGGTTGTGGAGGTGTTGGATTTATTTATTCATTTATTTTTATTAAATCATAGGTGTGTACATTAATACTTTCATGGGGTACAGTGTGTTGTTTCCATATACAATTTGAAATACTTTCATCCAATTGGCCAACATAGCCTTCATGTCATTCTCATAGTTGTTGTGATAAGACATTTATATTTGACATTTAGAAAGATTCACATGTACCCTTATAGGATAAATCAT